>JAOSYY010000012.1:7545804-7584153 GCA_025727935.1 Hebomoia glaucippe | reverse complement strand
AAGCTCAAGTCTAAAGTCAGTCACTATCGATTTTGTAGATACTCGTGCAAGCAATGCTCGTTTATTCGATGTGTATTCAGTAAAATTCAGTACCCGTCATTGCTGTGTGTCCAGCGTATTATCTGAGTCAGGGAGAGGCCGGGGGGCGGATATCAAAAGATTCCTCATCAAAAATGAACGACCGATGTCGAGATGCGAGCGTCAGAGGACTCGTATTTTTAACCTGTGCTTTGGATTATTTTTCAATGAACTCTGCCGTATTGGCATAAAGCGCACGATGAATACCCCAAAATAAACCCGAAATATAAAACAAAAACTTTGTAGTGTTGATATGCGAGCTTCGGAGGGTGAGATTAAATGATAGTTATAGAAATGCTAGCGCGTATAAACGTATTCGGTGAATTTCGCTGAAAATTTTATGTATTGTTAGATTTATTCAATGTTTTTAAACAAATTGATGTTCGTGCCGTAGTCGAAATATTTTTAGGAGAGTATCTGAGCATACGCTTCATCGGCTTGAAAGCGAAAACTGTTCAAGACTAGGCGAGAAAAAGAGAAAAATATAAAAATGCGAGTGAATAGCGAATGAATGCAAAATACTACTTAATTACGATCGAGTTCTGATTATCGTTATTAAGTTTAATAAAATAAACTAGTAATAGGTAGTCATTTTACCCAAAGCTGGTGAAGCAAGATTGCATACCTATACTAGTATTATAACGCTGAAGAGCTTGTTTGTTTGTTTGAACGCGCTAATCTCAGGAACCGCTGGTCTTATTTGAAAATTCTTTCAGTGTTGGATAGTACATTTATCGAGGAATTCTATAGGCTTTATATTATATTTTCAAAAAAAATCAAGGATATATGTATACATATAAAATAATAATAGAAGATACGGATAGATGTGGATGACAGAAATGAACACAAGCGAAGCCACTGGTAGAAGTAAGTTGTACCTATATATTTGAGAGTCTTATAAAGAACATTAACAACTCTTGCGAAAAAAAATTAAATAACCACAAATGTACAGCAGTTTTTTTAAGTTTTCGTAGAGGTTTTCAGTCACCTATTGAACCCTAAAGCAACCAAACAAGGACAATTCGCTCATAATATTTCGATGGATACACCCATATTTCCATCAAAATAATATTATGTTACAATTAACAAACTGAAGCGGACTTAACATGATTATTAAATGAATCTATCAACATATTTTGCCTATGGAATCGATATATTTTCAATAAAAATTGTGTAAGTTAATAACACTTAGACAATTTGCAGCCATTGTCACCATAAGTTTTTTAGACTTCTTAGGTACTTCTGAAAGTAGAAACAGTTCATAAATAGTTTTTAACAGTTGTATCTTGTTTTGGACTATCAAATAAGAAAATCTGAGAGATCAGAGAAATATTTTAAGTATAATTAATTAATTAATTATATGAATTTTATTTATCATTATTAAATACAAGCTTAAAAAATGCAATCGCATGGAGGCTGTAGAAAGTCCTGATATACATTATATATAAATAATAGTAGTGTTTTGGAACATCAGCGCTGTGGTTCATTGGTATGTTAATGGCGTTTAATTCTAATAACTAAACTTTCGCATATCGGTAAAAAATGTTTATATAAATAGGGCTTAGAATACTGATGGCCTACTCATTACGTAGCGCTTTCTACCTCATTGTCTTATAAAAGAGAGGAAGTTACTATACTACATTGGAAACCATTTTAATAAAGATTTGCTCTAAGGTGAAGCGTTTGTTTTCTCGATGTATCTTGCTTCTTGTTCCACACAGATCGCATGCCGAACCTCGCCCATACAGATATGCAAATAAAAGACATAAAGGCATATCGTGGTACAAGTAATTAATAATATATGTCTCCATAATATTAGCTGGGTGCGGATTTCTAGCTCTGATTAATTGCTAGGTGGAGTTATTTGTGTGACCTTAATTATTTTTTGATACGTACCGTAAGTTGATAAGCGTAAATGAAAAATTAAAGGTAGTTTCATATAATATAATAATGAAATGGAAATAGCTTAAATAATGACAAATAAATTGTATTTTTTATTTTCAGACAGTTTCGCCAGCGTAATAACAAGATCTAAATTTAAAAATATTGTGCATGTAAGTATTTGGCATTTGCTATGATTGTGTCATTTTCTTTTTGGTGCCTCTATTTCGATCAGGATTTTATGCTCGTATTTTTTTTACGTGGTTTTTTCTTAGACATTCTTTATTTGTTCATCCATAATGACCATCAGCGCACTAAACTTTTCAAAATAGTTTTTATATCAATACTAGCGGAGTACTGCGGCTGTACTTGCACTTGTGCTTGCTTTGATTCTAGGTATACATTAAGGTAATGATTATAACACAGAACCTGTAACGCTTTTACCCACGCTCATTTTGTATATACAATAAATAAAGTTCAAAGGTACGCCTTATAGCATTAGTTACATAATATTAAAAGTTTTGTTAAAATTGGTCTTACCGTTTTAGAGATTAGTCGGAATGCAGAGGCAGGCCCAGACGAAAACATGAAAATTTTGCAATATATATTTTTAGTATTAAACTGTTACTTTGATATTAGAAAACTGAAATGGCTATTTTATTCATTAGTATAGATTATTTGCTAACTCGTTCAATCTTACCATATGTCTAAACCATCCATTTATCAAATAATATTAAGTAATCCATGGAAAGTTTGGCAAATGAACACGATTCCGAGTTATTATAAATGTATTTCCTTTTTTAAAGCTTAATACACGCGTATTTCATATAGGTAGATAACGATAATATTTATGTTATAATATTAGCTGGCTAACGATCCTAAAAGCAAGGCAGAAATTAATAGCAATGTCCGTATCGCGTGTGTTACGACAATTAGAGGCTTTGGCGACATATTATGAGTTTGATTTAAACATATTTATTTGGAAGTTAATTCTAAGTGATATTGTTGAAGGACAAAAAATGGTTGTCGGCTTTAAGATATTCTTTTATTATATCATCTATTACAAATACTAAAACTAATCCTTTACACACACATATTTATATTGTTAAAAAAAGCATATTTCCTAGAAACCCTTAAATAAAGAAGTTAGGAGTTATCACCTCCTCTCTCTCGTAGAAGTCTCGTAGTTCTGTAAAGTGCAAATGTCGGAAAGCCAGGGTGGTTTTAGTAGCATTCCCTCCTAGTATTTGGATGCCTATTTAGTTCCTCAGCAAGTAACTGTGGAAGGATACGACCTATTTAAGCCGCTGACGATATGTATAATTTATTTATGCTAGTAAAAGGAGTAGTTATGGATAAAGCATGAGTTAGATGGTTCCTCTACTAATGACGATAACAATTTTTAAAGGAACTATCGAAGTATTTATGTCGAATATTCTGAAAGATACAGGCTTATGCTAAAACGCGTATGACTACACTACGCGGACTTTCAGCTATAAACGGTGATTCAGTATCATGTCTGAATTTTTAATTAGCTTCATAATCGAATTTAATACGAGTTTTCGCGGTAACACCTTCGAAGATGTCCAAATTGACAAATTGATTCAACGTAAAACATATTTTACCTAGAGAAATGTGTTTACACCTTCGTATGTTTATTAAATATTATGTCACGTTCATTTCAATCCAAATCTATTACGATAATTAAAACACCCCACGACATATCGTGAGATAACTTATCTTTTATGAATTATTTTCCAAGAACCACACCTTAATTAGCGTAGTGATTTTTTTATATACGAATGACAAGCGTTTTGTTGTCAATTTATTAGTGGTATAGTTTGTGAAACTATTGTTATAAAAGGGATGTATATATATATCACGAAAGTGCGCGTCACCTTACATAAATTATTTAAAATATGAAAAATCCGTATGTTTGTCCGCCTCATCAATATTAAAGAAAGAATAATTTGGAAGCCTTGAGGCTACATTTGAGGA
Organism: Hebomoia glaucippe; assembly: GCA_025727935.1. Taxonomy (NCBI): domain Eukaryota; kingdom Metazoa; phylum Arthropoda; class Insecta; order Lepidoptera; family Pieridae; genus Hebomoia; species Hebomoia glaucippe. The sequence continues at coordinate 7,580,196 of JAOSYY010000012.1, read as the reverse complement.
CTGTTTATGACGGTGATTACCGAATTAGTTATAACCAGAACTTAACCAGAGTAAATAAATTTAAAATATGTTCACGCCCAACTATGACCCCAATAAGACCATTCATAGATGCCTCAAAGTGGCTCAGTTTATCTTCCACCCACATGGGAACCTGAGTAAACATCAATTAGGCTATTATGTTTGTTCGTTAATAACTCGGAAACTACAGGTCTAGAAGCAAATCAGTAGAGTCAATATAGGTCAGTAACTTGCTCGGCAAACATACAACCACTTAAAGGAACCTTGATATGGTGACCATGGTTTAGGACTTTGAAATGGAAGGTCTTCTGAGAAATATTTATTTATTTTATTTAAATGTCAGGTAACGTAGAGGTGAGCTGCTATTAATTATTAAGTTGATATGTATTTTATATGGTAGTTCCAACGTAGATTCAACTGTTTTAAGTATATACAACTGTTTCGGACTACTGTAAATTAAGATTATTATACTTTGTTTGTGTAAAACTATTCGCTATGATTGTTGAATTTTCCTTTTGGTTAAATCGCACAAGACTCTGAGTGATTACAAGTCACGGAATCTTAATGGCGCATTACTTTTGAGAGTTTTGTAATTGGTCAGCGAACATAGGAGAATTATGAGGGATTTTTTACTCGATATTCATTCGATCCAGTAGTACTACCGGGAACAAATTGGAAATAAGAGATTAAAAATAAATTTGTTGTATAATATATTGTTCTGACTTGTGCAACAACATTTTAAAAAAGTTATGCGCCTGAAGGAATTTAAAAGCAATTTTCCTTGTAATTATAATGATTATTGGTTAATTTATGTACAAAGTATGCTTTGGCAGTCCTCAAAACGTACATAAACATACTTATCCTATCACGGATAACGGTACATCAACACTTGCTAGTTCAAAGGAATACCTCACAACCCTTACGTTGTTTGAATTGACCTTTCAAATACCCAAGATTGATAAATTCGCACTGTGCAAAATCTGTTTACAGCTAGCAATTTCAAAGTTTAATATTTTAATATTTACTGATTATCCAACAGTGAAAATACAACCATTATTATTGATCAATATATGCCTGAAATACTTGTAAATTTGTTCTTTTATATTATTTAATTGTATTAAAGTTAAGGCTTTGATTATTTATATCTCCGCTCTTATTTTTCTCATCAATGGTGCATAAATAGGTCAGTTGAAAAAAAAACGCGAGAAACATGAGGAGAGAAGATAGTGAAGTGAACTGATTTTGTTGTATAGTTTAAGATATAAATATTTTAAATACATAAGTGATTACTCATTAGTCAAATCGGAAAATCTCTGATATTCTAGATAACGCAAGAACAAAGGAATCAGATTATAATAAAGATATTTATTTTATCAAAGATATTAAAAGCTTTATAATGTAAGTGTAGTTAATATTTTGAATAATGCAAATGAAATCAAAGTTAAAAGTTACTGGCAGGGGTTCAACTATGTCTACAATTAACATAAAATTATACTTAAAATTCTAACCGATCTCGTCGCGAACTTTATTAGCGAGATACTGGCGATATCTTGGGAAAATATAAATAAAATGACAACGAAATTATAAAGTACAAACAGGGAATATCTTAAGAACCTCTGAAAGCTATGAAATTGCTTATACAAAACGGGAAGGGGTGTTTAAAGTAAATGGGTAAAATTTGATTTCTATTTGTTACCTAAAAGGTGACATGTGCATTGATTGACTTGGAGATCTGATTATGTGTTGGTGAGTGAGATAGCTATTACAAAAGGTTCTCCTAAATAAAATTTGTGTTAAATCAAATATATGAAAGATATTTGGTGTGAAAGTTGTTGTAACAAAAATTAAGAAAACGATGGTTAGATGATTTGAGCACGCAACTGAAATATAAGAGGAGAGAAAGGGTGTCTTAAAGAAAAGGCAAATCAAGAATGTCTCAAATTTACAAGCGTATAAGTATATGTTCTATAAAAAATATCTACAAAAAAATATAATAGCTTAAATACATAATGCTAAAATAGTATGTATATGTACTAAACATCGATTTTACTGTAGCTCAATACTATTCACAAGCAATGTTTAAAAAATACTAAAAAGTTTCTAAAAAAAATGTCGAGATAGTCCTCTTTTACGGTTTGATGACTTCACTGATCACACATTCTATCGAGGCCAAAAGATCTTGAAACCTCGCTTTGCATTCAGGCGCAATGCTTTCCCTCTGTGCAGTGTTTACACTGACCGGAAGATATTCAGTCTGACCGCAGTCAATAGGACATCATTACGTGTGTGACTCGCCGGTGCCTTGTTTACATTACGAATATTTCTATCTCCACAAAAATAAGTAGGTGAACCTACTGCTTTTGAATTTTGTTAAAAATATTGTATTGAGACAAATAGCCATACAGACGTTTTTCTCAAGAGTGTTGTATATACTTTTGTATGCTTTTAGAAAAAAATATGTTATTTTGATAAAACAAACACCCCTTGTAATCTATTTATTTGTATGGATAATATAAAATAATGAATTCAATTAAATATATGATTCCTTTCTCAAGTCATTTCTATTGTCAATGTAATTCAAAATTTTGTTGATATGAACAGTTGTTGACCATAAATTATGGTTATTACAAGACGTCCGATGCGGTCTCTTTGAATTTTATGTAATAGCATTGACTCATAATCGTAATTGCCACAAAGCTCTTCAAGTTTAATAATGTTTAGTGGAATGATATCTAATTATAAGAGTATAATTATCAAATTTACTAAAATCTAGAAACAGGTTTCAGGACAGTTAACTAACTTAACTAAACAGGCCCTCACCGTAGGTCAACATTTATAGAGGGAACACTATGAATGACCACGGCGACCGATGAGTACATTATTTATCTCATGACATTGTATAGTATTAGTCAACTTTAGATTGGAAGTTCACGAGGATTCGAATGTGCGATCTGTACTCCTAACCGCAATATGTACCGTTGAACCATATATGAGGTAATATACAATTTATTACACGAGACTTAATATCCATAAGTAATATCTCAATGTCTTTATGTATCTTTGAAATTTCTTCAATAATAAAGCTTGTTATACACGAGCTTAAAATTAAATTTAATACATTAATTTACATAAAAACATATAAAGATTCAACGTAGTACCTTCATAATATGTAATTCATTCTATTGTTTTGATTGAAAATAGATATGTGAAACTAAATAGTAACTTAGAAAGCGGAAAAGGTTCAATCATAAATATTTTAAAAAGGTCAAGACTTATATTTTCTCGTATTTTTTTTACAATATTGAAAAACACACATGTGTAACCGACCTAAATGCAAACTAACCGTTTCTATTACTCGCGTAATACAGCTATGTTTAACTGCGATGTGTTGACAGACCCGTGGCGTGGTATATTGAACAAGTTACTTCTCTGTTGTACTTTGAGAACTTCCACCAATATTGCTCGGCTGTAGCACGCTGACGCTTACAATGCTTCGTCAGTGGACTTGCAGAATATAGGTATATATCAGTTCTCTAAAGTTACAAGTATATATTGATTACCACTTACGTAGACCAGCGGCCTCTTTCGGTTTTACCTGCATTAATTTTATGTATAAATTAAGTATAAAAAAATCTCATAAATTCTCACTAGCCAATAAAGCAATCCAAAAAAATTTTTCGGTAGTTTTAATGTTTTTGTGTAGAATATAAATTATGTTTCTAGAATGACCTAGCCCTTGATACTGGTTATACTACTAAACTGTAACAACTTAATCAGAATCTTCGGATCTTTGAACGTATTTGACAGTACCATATATTCCAATATGTTACCATTTAAGAATTTTAGGTTTTTGCATATCTGCAAATTCGGAACATCGGCAATATGGAGTCCTTAAATGGAATTCGAAGGTATTTTTTGTAAAATATGTATTCATTTGACTTATTGATCATACGGCAACCTGCCCACAGATATCTTATTGTAGAATAAGGAAATCAAACTGAAAAGTATGACTCTGGATTAAGTCCAGATTAGTATAGCGGTAATATTTAATAAAGTTATCCAATAAAGTAAAATCGCAGTCATTGAAGAAGTGGGCCGCGATCTGCGATCAAACCTCGTCATTCGAGCCGGCGACTTATCCGCACCATTTGAATAATTTTTACATTTAAAATCATTCGCTACGACTTCCAAAGGGTAACCGCGAATCGAGACCATTGCTAAAAGATAAGAAGCTCTGTTTGCCTCAAGTTATAAACCTAAGCGTTTATGATTGCTTTTCTATACAGTGTTTATATTACGACTAGCTTCTGCCAGCTGTTTCGCTCGAGGACATTTCAATTTTTTACACCTTGGGTCACATTTTTGGACTTTTAGTAAGGATCTCTAATTTTATTGAAAATATAATATAGCCTATGTTCACCGGAGATCGTGTAACTTCCCAACAGTGAAAGAATCTTTCAAATCTGTCCAGTAGTTTCGGAACTTATACAATGCAAACAAGCAAACAAAGAAATCTTTCCTCTTTATAACGTTAGTGTAGAAAAACTTTAAGAAGTGAAGGCAATATTGTATAACAGTACGAATACGCCGCCGTAGAAGAAAGGAACTTAGGCGTTTCCATCTACCTCTTTGAGTTGGTATAAAAAGAATCATTTATTACATCTCTTCATTTTTAAGTTCATTTAATGTCTTATAAAATATATAACTTTTAAATAAATACATACAGGTATTATATGTTAATTGCATTAAGCATTAGCTAATGTTCACGATTTGTAAATAAGATCTGTTTTTATTACTTTCTTATCTATTAAGAAAAATAAGAAATATATCCACTAAATACTTTACTTTAATTAATCTATAATATAAAAAATAGAATTATCCCTTAGATTTTTCTAAACATTTTTGTTTCTATAAAAACGCTAACGCTCATAAATTATAATATGATGCAAATAAATTCCGAGTGATTCTTTTAAATACGGATTTTAAGCAGATTTTCTGCGGAATAAGTAAAAACGAATCCGTCAGTCGCTAAAGGTTTAAGATTTCTTTGAATATTTATAAGTTTTTCTATTATTTCATTAAGTTATTTTGGTTTTAAATAGATTTTAAATTTAAATAAGCTTCTTTGGTTCAATTTTATTTTATTTTTTTTACGAATCATTGCAATGATAACATAATCTATTCCCTTTATAATTGAGAAATATTGATGATAGTGGAGGAAGAGTCATAGTAATGCATGTACAGTGTAATAATATGCCATACAGACCGAATCATGCACGAACCCATAATGCAACGAAGTTCTAGTTACCACTGCAACGAATCTACTCATTGAGAATTTCTTGGCACCATTTTGGAAGGGGACTTTAGCACAGCGAAGACCAATTTCATAATCACATACATAATGTAAGCCAATATCAGTTAAAACGCTGTTAATTGCAATAACCACGCCAGTGCCGCTAGTTCCCGCCATTTGGTTGAATAGGCGATGCCCGACGCCTCCGTGTAAAGCTTTTAATATGAAATGAAGCGAAAATTGCCGCGTGTCAAACGAGATTATTAGCTGGAATGTAATGAGCTGTTAATACTCTATTTTTTATAGTAAAATGTTAATATAGTGTTGATAATTAAAATACCTATAGCGACTCTATACGGCTATATATATGGTTTACAAGTATCTTTAGATTTTAAGTGTCTGCTAATAAATATGATTAAAATGTTATTAATATTCAAGATTCATATATTCAAAAATTTGTCATAGAATAGAAAAATATATTACTTCATGATTATAAAATGTGGGATATAACTAATTGTGCCTAATAGCAGCTCCATTTATTTTTCGATTGGGATTATTTGTCAAGTAATTACCATCGCTTGAGCGGGAATTACTTATTAAAATTAATTAATTTACTATTTTTGTATTTTTTGATGAAATAATAAATATTGGACTATAATAATAACAATTAGAACAAATTCACGGATTAATCATGTATGAATAAAATAAATATACTTTTAAATCCTCGATGATTTTTATTGATTTTACATCGTACAATCTTTCATTTACATGTTATATAATATAGTATAATCAATAAATCGTAAATCTTTGATTAGTCTTATCTATATACGTTTATAAATGGCACTTATGGCAGACTTGAAGATAAAAATATTCAAAGTTAATATTTTTGGATACGATAACGGGACTTCCCATCGTCCCAATATAGATAAGCGATAGAAATATGTCTGTTTTCGTTCCATGAACCATCCATAATGCAGTGTAACGGATAACGTTAGCTTACAATACACATTGTACAATATAGAATACATCAGAGACGTAATTGCAATTATAATTAGGTGAGAACAGCAAACTACCGCGCTCCACTCGGCTTTGAAAATTTGATAACTTTATCCAAATTCGTAGGTCTAGAGGCACGTTGGGGAAATCTCCGGGAGTCATTATTGTTTCTATCGCGTCCCAAATGATGCGTACGCTAATGTATCCGCGCACCTTCTGGCACATGGATGTGAGAAGCATTTGGATGGAGCTGATTCAAGTTCACTACGACATTAATGCCATACCAACAAAATAAAGAAATATTTCAACAGCGCATATTTTTAAACATATTATAAATGACCATCTCGCCACTGTATATCCAGTGGGCATAGTATTTTTATGTTGGTGTGTTGGTGTTGCTTACAAGTAAAAGACACGCTTCAATAGCACACCGATATAAAAACCGGAACACAAAAATATTGAATAATTTCAATGTTTGGTTGATTCTTGCCAGAATATGGGGATGACAATAACGCGGATAAGATTTTATATTATATTCGATGTTAACTGTGTTCTATTCAAACTACAATTGTATAATGTATCGTTAAAAAGGTACGTACATAGGATACACTAGTTTATTATTACTTTTTAAAATATATTTTACAATTGAAAATTGAATAGAACAGAGTTAAACAAATCAATCGAATAGAAAATCTTATTTACGTTACGGACGGACGGACCGTTACGGACTTATCACTGTAACGATACAACACTAGTGTGATATCTTTTTTTTATAATACCAAATCATACAAACGACTTGTCAAAAGTTTTATATAAGCACAGGCATAAATAAAGAATTTCATTGTGTATATTTAAATTTTTTACGAAATCACATCATTACACAATATATTTTGATATTTTTAAAAGCGTATCCAAAACTCCGTGTTGATTAAGGCACGTTCACATGGCACATATCTAGAGTGCCCTAAAGTGACAAGTTCGAGATGGATTTTTGCTGTAACGCCTTGGCCCGTAATATCGGCCATATTTATGTAACCGAAGTTTTGGGCCACTGGGATACTTTCCATTAGCACACTTAATTTATTGAACACGATGCTAAAAGGCAAGTAAACCATTAGCGTTTGTCTAAGTTAGCCCATTTTTGAAACAAAAAAATAACTGCCAATTTTATGGAGATTTCATTCATGTTTTTTGCTTTTTATTAGTAATAAAATACGGTATGTTATTCAAAAGTAAAAATAAAAAGTATTTGTACTTTAGAATAACATACCGGAAGTGGCCAACGTTGCAGTAAAAATATTTTATGCTTTAGTAAAAAATGATAATTTCAAAAAACGTCCCATTAAATTGTAAATTATTAAACGAATAAATAAACTGTGTTTTATTGTCGCACCTTCTGTCTTTAAAGAGGAGTTTCGAACATTAATGGGGGTAGCTTCTAACTTGGTCGGGATTAACAAAATGTGACTGTCACACTTCTTAATTAATAGCACTTTGTAAAGAAAACAATATCATTTTATTAGCATAATAGTTAGGGCATTTCATACGGCATACAGATTTAGATTTTTCTTATTATATGTTTGTAAAAGTTACTTTAATAGTCAATATATCTATTTATATAAATTGATAAAAATTCATAGTCAAACATATAGATACACTATTTTTTTTTTGAACTTTGATGTCTTTTGTTATATCTTAATACGTCGTTGCATTACATACGGTTGATAACTTCTTGTTGAAATAAAATTTATATTAAAAATGTTGTTAGATCATCAATTAGTATGTTAGGAGGCGTAATAATTAAATACATTATTCTAATGTCACTCAAATATTTGACCAAAGCGAAGTATAAAGTAGTCGAGAAATTATATGTTGCCTTCAAATTCGAGCGTGTCTGCGCTGACAGCGTGAAGAGTCCCTAACGCTGAGCAGAAGTGCTAAATAAAGTCACCGATGACAAGTTAAAGCAAAGTTCAGAAGTTAAGCAGTTAACGTTCCTTATAAAGATAAACAGTTTTTTTTCTCGAAGATGTTACAATAACTTATGCAATGAAGAAGCGAAAATTCTGTCATTCTTTCGCCATTTTTTGTTTCCCTTATCAAATATTATAATTATATAACAAGGTATATGATTATTTGAATAACATAAATGAGTGTGAAGTCCACTTACATTTTGTATAATATTTTCGGCAACAGAATCAACGAACATATTTCTATTATAAAATTTTTATATTTATCTATTTTAATAGTTTCGTTTGTAACTATACATCAACATAATCTTTTAAACAATGTATAATAATAAAATCTTAGAAGTATATTTAACCTAATTTTAATTGTTGTATTGGAATGTGAGATACTATGTCCATATAATGACCAAACTACATAGTTTGGTTAACATTTTCATAATTTGGTTCATTGACCCAAATGAATGATGTAGTTTGCAGTTAGAGCCGTATTTTAAAGTAACTACTAATAACGTTATGTTCAAAAAAATATAATATCACCACTAGCCGAGACTTATGTCACATCAACAACACCATAACATTTAATTGTATAAAAAAATGTCATTGTAAAGTGCATTAATTAACTGGCAACATTTGAATACGAACGACAGTGGAGCCCTCTTCTAGTTAATTGAAGATGCTCTATTACACAATAATTCTACCCTCAATTGCATCACAATGCATTCTAACCCGGTTTAATGCTTTAGTTATAGAATCAAAAAGGTGGGATAGTTTTGTGAAGTGCAGCTTTCTACGGTTTTTTAATTCATAGATAAAGATTAACAGGTCATGTTAGAATATTTTTTTGGTCGCACGTGTAATAAATATGTTATTTATTTATAAAGTAATGTTAGTTTGTTCTCTGTTTATAAGGGTAGAGGAGTTTAAAAGGACATTTGCTGGAATATCTATTTATATTTTATAGAAAGTTGTAGTTAGCTCTTATATTATGTAGAGTAGCTAATTTTACATGTTAATAATCAGGTATTAATTACAGTTATTTCAAAGAGACTTTCACCGTTTGAAAGCAAGATTTCAGAGTAATTCAGGAGGTGTAGGTAGTATTATAATGTCCCTTTATAAATACAGTCAATTGAAATCAACAAAGAGTTTGTTTGTGAAGTCAACTCGAGATAAAAAAGACAATCAGCGCCCTTTTCTTTGTCCTTTTATTTTTTCTTAATTTCGACTTGATCCCAATCAGGACTAAATTATAACGGCGAGTTAACTGGAAGAATGTCCTTTGTATTGTCTTTGTTGATTTCTTTTTTGGTTTTAATATCATCGGTATTTATATAGAGTTGTTCGTTATATATTATATTCCATTGATATTTAGGTATAAAAATGTATTAAATACGATTTTATAAGTAAAAAGTACATTATTTTATGTTTCAATAAATATCAACTAGCTGTATAGTAGCATCGTGTCAGAACTGGTCTGTATTCTTCAACTGGTCTCATTTTTAGAGCTATCTTGAATAAACTTCCACAAATGACGTTGAAATAATTTCCCAATGAAAAGTCCGACTCGATAATTAAATTGAGGAACATATGTGCCCAGTCTCATAAAGATTACTTTAAAATTACGAGTCTCGATGTCTGGTGTTATTTTCTCATACAATATTTATACATTTATTATTATAGATTAAATTAAAAAATAGGGAGAGGTTCGGCGTAATAAATGATATGATTTACGTACCCCAATTGAAGAATAAATCATTTTAATTGCCATCTTCACTATTTCTGGTAAAACATCTCTTTATAAGATAAATTGCGCAAAGGATAAGCATTGAGTTAAATTAACTTTTTTTGTTTATCATCTTAACCCTTCCAGCGCTGTATCGACGGGAACTGTAGAAGATCTCCGCAATAGCGAGGCGCAAAATTGAATTCTTATCTCGATGAAAATTTCTATCCGGCCACAGATTATTGAAAACAGTTGCGATATTTTAGAGCACGTATTATATCATAAATGTTAAAGAACAATCAAATGTGTGTGCTGAGGGTGAGTTTTAAATTAAAAGAAACATTATTGCAATTATTTACTAATTAATAAATAAATTTCATAGCTAGAATTTACGTAAAAAAATTACATCTATGTATAAAGTTTCTTATATTTTCTATTCTTTTATCGTAGCAGATGCAGATCGAAAACCGTGTTACACGAAACGCTCACATCACATATCAAACGACAGGTCAATATTTTCACAGGATTTTCCTTTGAGTTCAGACAATCCCAACTGTTTGTAGCAAGCTATGACGTTTCAGATGAATAATAAAAGGTAACGTTTTTCTCGAATTTCTTTATAACAATATATAAATATATTTCGGTTATAATTACCATTAAACATCCGCATTACATTTTATTAACGAAGAAAGTGGTTTCGTCAGACATCTAAATACTATATAACAATGAAGATTTCCAAAGTGTTCATATTAAATTGAATATTTTCGGTAGGGAAAAGCTTTTTGTACATGTTTCATTAAAATTATTTGAGGTGTATGAGAGACTGTCCGGAAGAAACCAACAGACATAATGTCTATAAACTGTATTTCTGTTATGAGGACCGCATATATTTTAATATCTATTAAAAAAAATTGTTATTTAGATATTAAAAACAGCCGCTTCACTTAGGTATAGATTCTAATATAAATAATTTTGCAACGCTTATTGAAAATGGATTTTTTTTAGCAAGTAACAACGAAATAATGCCAGTGTTTAAAATAGCCCCTATACACGTCTACACAACATCGAATAATTAACATGTAACAAGAGCATTAAACATTGATCAACCAATACCAATGACAATAATTAGTTTGGCGTTAACCCTTTCCCAAGGGGTCAAGCATTGTCCTTTGTCGGCTTGATTAAGATGACCGGCGCCCTAATGACAGGGGTTGGAACTTTAATGCGGGTACCTGAACATTTAACACACACTGTTCATTTTCGCTGTTTTCGGGACGCTTTTTCGTATTTAAATCTTACCGGAATTTAACCTTTATGATTTTTATTTCTGAAACAGTATTATTATACATTATTGTACTCTACAGTTTAATGAACAGAAGAATTACAGAAGAAGTTTAATGAAGAGTTTACTTGTTTGTTCGTTTGAACACCCTAAACTCAGGAACGCCTGCTTTATTTGTAAAACTATTTCACTTTTAGATAGTACATTTATCGAGGAAGGCTATAAGATATATTCTATAAAAAAATTGGGATCCTTACTAAAAGTCCAATATTGTAACCCAAGATGTAAAAATCGAAATAAAATCTAGTGACGCCGCTGGCAAAAGCTAGTTGTATAACAAAACTTACAAAAGTACCAAATAGCGGTGAATAGGGTAATAGGTATGCCTAATTACGTTGCTTCCTTTAAGGAAGTAATTATGACGTTGATGTACTTACATAGACAGGAAAAAGAACAGTAAATAATAAAATATTCGTTGAAGAGATTTTGGTGTTATGTTCTTATACCTTTTTCTAAAACGTAGACAAAGTCGAGTGCTGTAGCGAGTTTTTAATATTGATTCTTTTTTTGAAAAGGACACAAAAAGAATATAGAATTAGCGTTCACCTCGTCGTTTATTATTATTGTCTCAGTGAAGAATTCTCTAGAAAGGGTTAATTAGTATGGACCGAGAATTGAATTAAAATGGCACGTTGGAATATTGTGGGTAAGACTAAAACCTTAGCTTTAATCTAAAATATTATAATTGATATTATATCAAGAATAATATATCACATGTATTGTGGTTTGATACATGCTAGTGTAATAAACCAGAAAGCGATTGTGAAAAAGTAGGAAATTAAATACTACTATAAATATAATTATAATTAAATACCTACTATAATAATACTTTTTTAATAAAACAATAGACGTAACTAGAAATACAGAGATTCAGTGAACATACACGTTTATTATTAAAACGGATATTAGCTAGTATTGTATATGCGAAAAATCTTTTGTCTCAATTGTTTGACATAGTTTTATAACTGATACCATTATATTTATAAGTTAGTGATACTGTAATATTTTTATATCGTGCATCTTTTTCTTGTGGTATGGTCAGACTTATTAATTTCTTTTATTCCTGATAAAGTTGGTTTTATTTGGTAATTATTTTTGTAGTCATCCTTTTGAAATGTATTTGTAGAAAGACTCAACAGGGTCTATTTAAAAAAAGATAACTTTCATTTTAACATTATGTCACTGTGGTTTAATTTAATAGTTGTCACTCAATTTATAATCGTCGTCAAAAAAATATAAATCTAAAACATCATATCTATACTATTGCGAGCCCAACCGATTTACAGTCGACAGATCGCGTCTCCGAAAAAAACAAAACGTAAAAAATGTCCGCCGTCGAGAAATATCTTTTATCTTGTAATTATTTTTATCCTTTAAGATAGAGTCCTACAAATAATTAGTTTGTCCGATCCAGTCGTTGTATGAAGACCATTGTTCGCTTTGAACTGAACTGTGATAATTTTAATGATTTTTTTGTTCAGAATGATTTGATAAAACAATTCATATTTAAATTTAAATATACGCTAGTAATTACAAAAATACAAATCCAAAATTATTCATCACAGTCTAATACACATTTTATTGTCTCTTCTATTTTTATTAACCTAGACTTACTATTGGATGCTATAGTCTTAATTTTATGCTAAATACTGATAATGTCAGCGCTGAGGCTTAAAGTTTATTACAGACAATATGTAAAAATTGTACCAATGTGTAATTTACTATGTCTTTACTCTCTAACATCGATGTTTTTCAAACATATCTGTAAACAATTAATTTCAAATGTATACATTTTATACATTTGAAATTATGCCTCTGTATTTCTGTGCTTAGTTAAACATACGAAGATACGGTAGCGGTTTCATTGTTTTTTATTAGAAACTTAATAGCAAATACACAATTTTTGTCAGTGCCAAAAGTTAAAATGTAATAAATTAATTCTTTCGTGATTGGTTAAAAGACTCTGTATATAAGTGAGCTATTTAGGTGTACTATATAATGAAAAGAATAATTTTGAATAAGTTAAATTCATACATTACTTCTAATATTAGTTGTAACGAAGGATTATACCATGCTTATGTAATCACGATTCGTCTGTAAAAGGTTGTATTTCTGTCACAAAATCAGATAAAAAACTTTTAGATTATACTTTTCTTACTAAAATTCCATACCCATGCATCCAAGTAAGATATGTACGAAAAAAACCAGCCAATACGGCGTGAGTATCTGAAGTTAGAACACGTTATAGGTTATCGATTGGTTTCCAATCAGCCAATAGGAGGTCTGATGGCACGCCTGCACACACGCCTACCGTGAAGGCTCTACAATCGATGTATTGGTTAACATATTGGATATCTGGGGCCTATTAGTTACAAGCATTCGCAAAATGTTAATATTCCGTAAACAGATTACAAAGGGATTTAAAATTAGATAGTTCTGAGCATACTTGTTTTGGAAAATTTTCTCTACAAATATGACATCAGTTCTATTTAAATTACACGAGAAAAATATATTATTGTGGTATTGTCGTGACTTAAGGACGGATACAACTTGAAACTTCTTAAATCATTTATACAATCTTGATAAACATTGCTCAAATACAGATTGTGCTTTGAATAACATATTATAATATGGGCTTTGATGTTTATATGCGACACACTAAAATACATTGCTTTTTATTTTCATATCATTTTCTTAAAAGCGATCTTTCTTTAAATTTCTGTATAAAACTGAAAGTGCCACCTTCTATCCAATTCTAATACTAACACTTGTTATATAACTTTCATATTTGGGATTTAAGTATAGCCTCAGTTAAAGATATTTGTGTTTTCAACTTACGAGAGTTATCGACGTTTCTGTTAATGACATGAATAGTTTATGATAGATATTATTTAAAAATCTCTCCTGTTATATTTTCAAAAATGAAAAACGAATAACATTTTTATAGAAAACATATTCAATTGGACCCATTATAAACTGTATCTGTTTATTGTAGTATACGTTTTACTTAGCGTTAGATCCACGCTTCAGAGTAAAGATTAGATTGGGCGGGCGGATAGTTGTATTAGTGCTATTTAAATAAGATATTAGTTCTACCTTCCTAACCTTCATTTTTAAATCTTGCTTGTTTAGTGATTCCTTTGTCAACATAGCTGTATCCTATATAAAGCATATGGAATATATCAAAGCCTTCTATTGTGAAGTAATTTCCTTTCTCTTGCATGTTATCCACGTCAAGGCACGAGACACCGTTTCCTATACGTTATCGGTTATACGTTAAGGAGTGAAACTGTTGAGATATTGGACATGCGCTGTTTGAACTGATTTTTTTTCCCTTCAGGGCGTGGCGATCGGCTATCGATATTGAAAACGCCTTGATATGGGCGGAATATTGAATCCTCATTTCAGCATGCACGCCCTTGCGATTAGCAATATTTAAAAGTATCTTTTAATCAACATTAGATTATAAAAAGGTTATGTTGTGGAACTATGTACCTGTTACTACTTTCGGATAAGCAATTTTGACATTTGCCACTTCATATAAAAATATTTTTTATACTCATGGGAACATTTTAATAGCATTAGATACTTTTAATAACATAAGTGGTTTAAAACTAAAAAATATTTAACTTTTTTACTTTTATAAACTTAATAACGAGATACTAAATTATAATATTTAATTCCGAATCACAAAGCTGCAAACATTCACTATAAAACAATTAGTAGTAGGTTTTTTTGGCATAAAAGATTTACCATTCACAAATCCCATGTTTGGACTGGATATAGAGAAGTGTATTTCTGTATTCTATTTATTTTAGGCCTGTAAAAGGCTTTATTTGAAAAGTCACATTTTATATCTGTTTAGTGATCCTCCATATTTCTTTTATCAAGTTCGTAGATTTACTTTGATTATATGATATATATATTTTTCGTATAATAGTTTTGTAACGAATAATTAAGCAAATTATATATTTTATTTCTTGTATCCTTTTTGCATAAACATGATGAAAAAAAAATGTCAATAGTGATATTCTTAACGCTAAAAAATTTTCACAATTTTGTAGATAAGCAATAACCGTTTCAAAAGCTTTCGTCATGATTATAATCATAAGTTCATATTTCGTACGAATAATATATCTTTTGACTAGTGAAAGATGGATTAACATTGGTAATTACAGAGACCTCAAAAAACAAACGAAGTATACCTTTATGATTATTTAAATATATGTAGGTAATAAAAATATGTACTGTTTAATATAGGTATTTCTCAAGAACAGGTCTGAGAGACACTTTAAGCTAACAGGATGAGATCAAGCTCCGCCTTCCGTAAAACTAATTCAATGATCGAATATCGGTTCGAGTTTGCGCAGAAATGAAAGGAGCCTTCGGTTTCAGGAAGGCTGTAGTGATAATCAATTGGAAGGATTTCTATGAGCACTAGAACTGTAATCTAACTTCTTGCAAAAGCAATTAAACATAAAGTACAATGAAAATATAATCCAATAATTTTTTAATCCTGTTTCCATGGTGAACCCATAACTCCTGGGACAAAACGCAGTGAGTATACCACTGAAACGCCGAACTGTTCCATCTAAAAAAAAACGAATGAAATGTCTATGTCAAGAAGATTAATTAGAGTAACAGTTATCTCGGTGATTTTTTTGTATTTATTTGGTTTTGTTTTAATATATTTATTTATAGAATATTTAATGATTTAATAAGACAGTTATCAATAAGACGAATACATAACTTACTACTGCTAAATACTCCACCCACATACCACTAAGTAGTCAATGATGCTAAGTCGAACTAAGATTTTTTTATATATGATGTACGATAAACACGTAATACAATTTATCCATATCATATTAGTACAATTAACTACAATTGATCAATCTATAAGTGATATTAGAATAGCCGTCGAGTTATTAAAACCCACCCCACAAATGTTCCGGGTAGAAACGTCACGATTACAAGCATAAAGGTAATATTCCTAGGTTTTTAAAAAAATCTTCCACATAATACAAAGCAGGACGAATATAATTTTAACACACTAGCACTCTCATTAAGTTATATAATTGTGGAGTCCATAAATTTTCACTTCCTTAACAAAGACACAATTTTCGTTTTAAGGTGAGACAAGTCCTTATGATTATTTATTTCCATTTACTTTTGAGTTTCGGAAGGGTTATGACATTAATATTATTTTAAAGATTTTATGTTGTCTAGTTGGGTATTCCCTCGGGAGGATGGGATTATGAAATATTATAACGTTAATTATTACTCGTTTGGGCACTTATCATTTTTTATAATTAAAGGTAGGTAGCTACACGGGTCTACGTCGTAGTTGGGCGCTACGTTTAAGTGTCTACTAGTCATTTTCATCAATTAATGATTTGAAAATTTTACTATATAATTAAAGAATTCTTAAACAACGTGTTAAACATGTACAAGGTAGTAAAATAGGGTCCTTTTTTAAAAAAGTCATTTGAAAATATTGTTTTGGGTTTTTATTGTTATTTAATTACTTAATTTTTTTTAACAAAATGGCTTTCCATCTCACACATTTCACTATTATGGGAATAAATATGTACAAATTTCATGTTTGTTTCATAAATCATCGATATATACAGATAAGTAGATACCCTTGTAAATACCAAAATAATTTTTTCATCTAATTCCTTTTTGATTTTAACACAGAGCCTTTAGTGTTAAACACAATACATATATTATTAAACCTTACAGGGGATGACGTTTAAATCTAATTATTTATAGTATTTTTTGTCATAGTAATGTTTCGATTGTTTGAATTAATTTTTAAGTTTCATCAGATCTTTTATTTTTTTATCAAATATTCGTTTTTAATCATTTCAATAATTAAATAGTGAGAGTATATAGGGTGTTTAGAGACTGCTTCTGAAAACGAAGATAGGTCATAGTACTAATGACACCTTTGGTGAAGGGACGGAATAAAATTCGATCCTGACTAAAAAATTCATATTTTTAAAAAAGTTTTATTAGCGTTATTTCCTTCCATCATGTTAGTCCATCTGTTTTTGTTAACATGTTTCATTGCTAGTCCTTTTTTTTAGTAAACTAATGTATTTTTTATAAAACTATCGTTTCATTTTGCTGTACTTACAAGATGGTACGTAAATAATGCTTATAAATAGTGTTAAAAATATGTCTTTTTTTAGTTAGGATCGACTTTTTTCCGTCCCTTCAGGAGCAGTCCCTCAAAGACCCTGTATAATATGAGATTAACTTGAGGGTAGGTCCTTTTTCAGCAATATATATCCTATTATTTTATAATGTTCTACTGGTCTATTTAAGTAATTAGGAAATTTATTGAAAAATTTTATATTTAAAAATAAATTAAGCTTATAACAAATTTAATTAAAATAGTTTAAATATCAATTTGTCAAATTCAGTCAGCTGATCACTCTAGAATTTGGTTTAGTTAAGCTACTCTCCAATAGATGGCGGACGATATCTCTAATTTTTTTACAAATTATGATTGTATTTTAATATTAGCAGAATATGAATATACATAAAAAATGAAAATTTATTATTCATGTCTTAGATAAACAAGACTTCCTGGCTGAAAAATATCTAGGAATAGACAAGCAAAAAGGCGGTGGAACTACTGTTCAGAATGGCCCTGAATAATTTGAATAAGGACAGATTCAAGAGTTTGACAGATAACCTTTATAATTGAAGAGGCACAGGAAGAAGATGAAGATACTAAAAAATCATATAAATTCTTGAGGGAATTATAGTAATTAAAATATTATAAATCATAAGACTACTTTCAGCTGTAATATTATCAATACAATGGTTTCAGAAGAATTAAGATAATTCTTAGGTTTTATATACACTTTCTACGTGTATAAACATAAGTTAAAAACGTTCTTCCTAATGGCTAATTTACAATAGGCGACTATCTACGATTCGTGAAGTGCTGCGCGCGTTTCAAATTCAGTCTATGAATTTACGAACACTATAAATGAAAATAAAAAGAGCCGGTAGCAGAACGTCACTAATTAACATCTGATGAAATTTGGTTCAAGCCTTAAGGTTGATAACGCGTCTTCTAGATACACTGGAAGTGTCCATGGCAAGCAGGAATCGCTTATCACCAGATACACTGTATGCTCACGTGCATTCCTATTATATATTTAAAAAATAACAAATAACGTAAAGAAAAACGATTAGCGAAATAAATATAGAAATATTATTTACACATATCTTCTTACTAAATAGCAGAGAAATTAATATTTCATTAGGAAATATGTTTCTTGAAAGTAACCAAAAGAAATCTTGAAGGGCCCGCCAAAAATACTTAAGGTATAACAATAAATATTATTTGGAATTTCCATTTCCACAAACCGACAAATAGGAAAAAAGTCTCATAAATATGTCAGCGTCTAAGAAGACAGTTTGATACATGCCACTGAATATAGCCCTTTTTGTGCGGTTTTAGTGAAATTGTTTTGTCACCAACCCTATATAGCTTATATACGTGTACGATATTGAAACTTGCCATCTTTATGAGAACTAGATGAATTGAATAAATATTATAGTGTATCAGTCACCAGAAATTCCAGGAAATTCGGGAAATTAGATATAACTGTGTCAATTGATATAATTTCCAGTTTATCAGCACACATAAGGACCTTAATTTTATAAATAAATAAATCTTCTAAATACGTTATGTAAACTTAGAAAAATATGTTTGAAGGTTTATAATAAAACACTAATACCTAAAAGAAACCTTAAAGTCAATTCAAGGAACAGCGTAATTATTTAAAAATGTCAAATTGCTGGTTTTATCATTTTGTAGCAATAACAGACAAACGACTAAGACTAGAAATGAGGCTATACTTTTTTCGAGGCTTTATCTGTATAATACTAAGATATTGAGCCTCCTTCATAGTGAAGTGAAGTTTAAACAATCGATGTCTTCATATCTCATTTTTGCGTGGTTCCGCCGGAAGCAATAACTCCAGCATTGTTCTCTTCGTCTCAAGAAACCGGTCCGACTGCGGTTCTCTCCCGGTTTGCTTTGTGTAAGTGAAATACGGCCTCGCGACGGAACTCACTCATTGTTTGATTATTTTTGACTCCATAGTTTGCGTAGCTTAGGAGTTCTAGGAGTTTGCTGTCGTAACGTATCAGTTTATATTTGTAATTTTTTCGTACTATTAACATTAAATAATTTTAAAGCACGTTATATATGTAGTAAGATTAAACGAGAACTATCCATACCACTTTGTAAAATTTTAGTTTATTAAATCAAAATATGCATTATGAAACACAATATCAATAAACCATAACGATTACTATTTCTATCCGTAGACCTTTGCTACGAAGACCTATACGTGGCTACGACACGTGTTCTACACGTCTTTAAGACTACACAATGCTACGCTGTGCACTTTGCGCTTTCATTTTTCGCATACCATCATACACACGGCAATATTACGTGCATATCAATAAAGTGTCGGATTTGTAAATGTTTGAGAAAAAACATCATTTACATACAATTTGTGGTGACTTTAGTTATAATGTATTTTTATTACAATCATTAAGTGATAACACATGTTTACAGCTTTGCTAATCGCAACAGTTATTAAATGCTTCTAACAATTTCGTTTAAATTGCAGTACAAAACCGAGAAGAAAATCTAAGATGCACAAGATACCCTCCAAATAGCAAGATTAAATGTAATTTACTCCGCGTATACGATTATAATTTATTATGAATAAATGAAATATTATAAACGCATCGGCGCACCGCCCCGACAACGCCAGTGGCAATGGCGTTTGCTTTGTGCAGCTAGTGATGTACTACTACGTCGTTTGCGCGATGATTAGAATTTATCGGGAGTTTATTGAAGCTTATAGAGGCAGTCCGACTTTAATGCAAAATTATATAATACCTTTGCAAAAACCAATTATGTCGATAAATAAAATGATTTTTTTCGAAATAGTGTATTTAAATAAATTCTAGAATGCTCAGAAGCTTTTATCGAAATTTAATATCCCATGAAGGTCTTCTCTAATTTATGGTTTTCTATAATTCGAGATTATTTCGTTTTTAGATGTTAATTGAATTTAATATATTCGTATTCTCCTTCCAGAATCCAAAAAATTCACATAATATCTTAATCTTACTTTATAAGCTGACAGCATTTTTTTTAAATATAGTCCTTCATAGAATGTTTATTTATAATAAAAATTAACAAAAATTATAACAATTCCGGTGTCTATCGATACATATTATCACTTCACTGTCCCCTCTAGCTGCCGACTTCCTTCATACTCGCGAGCACTCGTTCGTGCCTTGCCTTTGTCGGGAACAATCGTCGACAAATTACAAACGAATTGAGTTATTTAATATCAACCGGTAATACAGTACCAACTGTAATTGTTCTACAGAAGCTAGCAAATGAGGTTTGGACTGTAATAACTAAATCAATCGAGTTGGTGGTAGATGTTGATAAAATATCAATATTATTATCACATAAAAAGCAATAATTTTTATTATTTGAAATTTTATTACCTGTTTCATTTTAGATCATAGGTTTTTGGAATGTTATGAGAAACAAAAATAATTATTGTATTTATCTTCAGATTCAATAAAAAACAGGGGTCATTTATTTCCTAAATTCCTTCTTTGCTACTTAATATATAAATATGTAGAAAAACTTGTTTCAAAACGTTTACATAATATATATCTTGTATATTGATCAAATCTTGGCAAACTTATACGATTTTCCTTTTTGTGCTATAAAAATAGCGAGAAAAAACTTGAAAACAAAGGATATTGTCGATAAACAGCCCCGAGGGTGACATAAGAGTCGATTTATTCTCACTATATCATGCGGGGGTCTAATATAACGTAAAATATATCATATTTACCCCTTCTACGATTGACTGGGGAACGATTTGATTTGTTCCTTGTTATTTTCTCATACTTTGATAGTTACAGATACTCTGCTTAGATTTGCGATAAAGATGTTTAACTTTGATTGTGTATAGCCATATTAAAGAAGGATTTGATTTTGAAAGGACTTTGACCGAAGCCTTACATTTATTGAACAAGTACGTCTGATTATGGTGTTGAGATAAAACATTGTATACTGCTTATGTTAATTTTTATTTTTTAACTAGGTTATATCTAGTTATTGTGCAGGCTAACTACTTCTTCAGAAATATATACTGCATACTATGTGTATTTCAAAAAGATACAGCACAAGAGTGAGTTGAATATTATGGTATCCTTCAAAAATACAAAAACGCTTTTAGATGTCAGTCGATGCCAAAAAACAGGTGATATAATATAATTAAAATATCAAAGAAGCTTATTTATATTCAGAGAGTTTTTCATATAGTGGTGGGTTCCTATTAATTTATATTTAAATGTAATTTATGTGGGTCCTTCTTTACTTACTCTGTGGTTCTTTATGTCACAAATTTTTGTGACCCGGAAAATTATAAAAAATGTGATTTAATTTATTATAAATATGTAAATTTCCCTTATATATGGTGTTAGATCGAAGTTTAGAGAACCTTTTTTGGTTTCAGGTATTTTTTACAATCAAAATCTGTTTTTGTTGTTTTTTAAGGCAGAAGAAATATAATTTTTATACAGAAATACAATTATTCTTAATAAACATTGCCTAGGAATAGAAATTAAGGCGTAATACTTACAATTAAATGTATGTTTTCTAAAACTATGCTCAATATTCTCAAGAATGAATAGCTGTTAAGTTCTGGAGTGACTCACAAGTTCTATTAATCTAACTAAAATCTGTCTTTTGATTGCTATTGCCTGGGTGTGAAGTCATTCACGTAAAACTTTGTCAAAAATAAACGTTAAATTGATTAGTTTATTTCAAACAAAAATAACTTTTTAATAATAAAAGTATATTTAATATTGATTTAGTACATTTAAAAGACCGAAGACACAATCATATAATTGGACTTTTCATTTCTGTATGAGAATAATATTTTTTTTTAAAATAAACAATTTTAAGTATGAAATTCATGTTAACCCTTCGCTTAATTATAATTTTTTTAATATGCAAATAATGATAATAAAATTTTCCACCTTAGCCGTGTTTTTGTGTGTATATTGAGTTATGTATAATTTCGTTAACGGAAGGGTTGCCAACATTAATTTTAATTTCCTGCGTTGTCTCAATTACTTATGCATTTTTTTTGTTATACTGTATTCGTTTCGGTTATTTAAAAAGTTATCTTTTTGAGATATAGTAAGTTCTTTGATTAATAAGAAGGCTTTTAAAGTAATGCCATGTTAATTTTATTATGTCAAGCAGATGACATTATTTTAATAGTAATATATTTCTTGATAATAGAGACTCACGTTACGGTTTAAACACTGAACGGAGAAATAATTGAAACTAGATGTAAAGTAGCGTCAGGTGGGCCCATTTAATTAATAACAGCAATAATTGACCGCCCCCGGCTGTTATTGGGAACTATCACAACATTTGGGTCAGGAGTCTGCATACCGTATACTTAGCTTTAATAATCTTCATACTTTATGAGATTTAACCACAAAATTATATTAAAATCTTTCGTAATGTAATGAATTATGTGAAGTGACGAACATATTTAGATTAATTTAATGAAGACTGCAAAAAGGCTAGAGGAGTGTTCTTCGGGTTTATTATGTTCCATTTCCAAGGCTTAAAAGCTTAAAAGGCGTTGTAATTTACCTATTAACTTTAAGTATGCACTATACTAACTTATTAATGATAATAGTATGTTGGTAAGACTCTTATTGCATTTTTATTATATGTTACCATTTATGTATTATCATATACTATGTAGTTAATTAGATAAACGAAGTGTTTTAATAATCATTATTAAATTATCTGTAAAACTAAGTATCAAATTGTTTATGTCGCAGTAATATATCGTACGAGGCAGGCGTAATAGCCGTCGGGTGCAATCAAAGCCTGACGCCTTCACTGCCGCTCTGTACTATGTTTGCATACGATATCGTTTCATTATCGTCCTTTTAGTTTTATTTGTGAATTACACTAAAACATAATTATGTAGATTTTACAAATGCGCTAAAATCCCTTCGTTTAATCTACACAATCCAGACTAAGACATGTCTGATACTTTTTACATTTAAGGCGCTAATCTAATTATGCAGAGTTTTCATTAAAGTTTCATGCGAATGAATTTTTCTACCATGAGTAGATTATTTGCCACAAATCTGCGTTATTACTTAATAATCTTTTAGCCATATTGATAATGCATAGTTCAAGGCACAACGAAAAGTATTGTGATAACCCCACCCCATGTTCAACTATAGTAAAGGAAATTGACTTAATTGCTGTAAGTATATATCTTTTTAATATACCAGATTCCACCGTATTCACGAAATTATACTTTATCTAAAAAATTCTTTCATAAATTGTTGCAAAATTTATATCAGCAATTATGTTAGGTAACACTCGTGAAATATAGCTAATTAATGTAAACAAAACGATTAGTCCCTCTTACAAACACGCAAACGGCCTCCCACTGCAATAAATACCTATAATATTTTTAATTACCCCCGAAAAGAGACATAAAACAGAGATAGCCGCCATACTGTTGCTGGGCATTTTTTAAACGTATTTTAAATACGCAGAACCGTACTGGGGCTAAATTATGATATAGTCTGTCTCTAGTTACAGAGTTGGAATTTAGAGAAGTAATCTTATATAATTTATTTTATTTTATCTGGGCAGGATATATAATTAATTTAACATCGATGCCTTACTTCATCGTCGTTACGATCATTCGAGTGTTACTGACAGTCACCAATTTACATAGATAATAAAGTGTCAAATTGTATAGATTAAAAATGATTAAAGCTTTCTTTATCTATAATAGACATACAGGTGTGTTACAAAATAACATTTTATGATAGTTTTTACAAAGAGAGTCCTTTTGCTGGCATACGAGATATAATATGATGACATAAAAGAAAAGTCGGGTGTATCGCAAGTTTATATAAAATTATCCATATTTTAAAAATACATAGAAAAAACATCGCGCTCCTATCTCCGTATTTAATAGTTTTAAAAAACGGTCTAGAAAAAAGATATCACAGGTGCTTAATGAATTTATAGCCAGGAAGTTGTCCTCAGCGAGGCTCCCGAGATACCGCAGCGCGCGTGACGAACGTGTTTTCATTTTTATATTTATATTTTTGCCTAATTAATGTTATCTAGCTTATACCGTGGCTTTACCTATGATAGAGCAACTTTTATTATATTTATCAACAAGATTTATTTAATTTAATACTTTAATTATAAAGTATTACTTGAAGTATTAACCCCGTTTTTTAAAGCCTACTGTTTACATATTGGGTTTACAGAAGGTCAAGCTATATTTCTGAAAAAATAAGATTTAAAAAATTACAAAGTCAGGCTTAGTGAAACGGACAACGGAATGTGCCTGTCCTGCAACTTTTCGAGGTTTATGTGAAATTCACTTTTAATCTTTTTACATGTCATTTTTATAGCTCTTCAGAGAGATTTTAGATTTCAGGTGTATATTAATAAAATACAAGGGTAAATGATTCGTTAACACGATAATATTATATAGACAGTAGTTTTGTATGTCTGCCTAATGGGAGGCACATACAGGGCGGTCACTTCCAATTATAGGTTGCTCGTAAAACTGGACCCTCGGTACAAAACACGCTGTAGCCCTTCCGATTTATTCTTTATACAGGGATGGTTAGAATTTGTTGTTCCAATTATCTGTATTCGATTATTTAATATAAATTTAAAAGTATACATTTATATAAAGAATCAATTAAAATTGCACGACAACAAAAATACCTTTTTAGTCAGTATTTTTTATAAGTTTATTACAAAATAAAGTTATATGATTTATAAGGTATTCTATTTTTTGGAAAATAGAAGTTTATAGATTTCATTTTTTTTCATAAGCGTTGCATGAATATTGGTATACATTTCATTTAATTCTGTGCGATAATACAGCTTTTACGGATATGTTTGAAACATTAAATTTTCATTGCTGTTTCTAAGGAGATCAAAATTTTGACACTTAATAAATATTTTTTTAAGTTGGTAGCCGTAAATTCAAAATCGTCCATTAGAGCGGAAACACTATACATTTTTGGTTTATTTACCTTGAACTTAATCGAAGGAGACTGTGTATAGCCATAATTTTTGAATAGATTAATTAGATTTAGTAATCTATGTTTACTTCGGTTGTAATGCTTTAAGGATTTTTAAAATTCTTTTTTGTTTATGATTAACTTTTTAACGGCATTTTAAAGGAATTTTTTGAACACTCTGTACCAACCCTACAAAGCTGTTAACATTATCAAATCGGTCTCTCGAAATGGCAACACCGATAAACTATCAGTCCATTGTCCGAGGGGTTCAGGTTCGACTCCGGCATTTGAGTGGAGGCCTTAAAATCAATTGCGCGTAAAATTGTCTAACCAAGCGGAAAATATATCCGGGAATACGACCTTTTTCGGTCTAAGGGCTATTTGTGGAAATGTCGATGGTCTTCTATGGGTTTAATAGTTTTGCATTAATGAGGATTCATTTATTTTTCATTGGCTAGCTCGCCCGTTTCATCTGTTAGTTAAAAGTTTTCCGAATATGTTAAAATGTTTAAAAATATCTAAGTTATTGATTGCCGAAAAAATTTTTATTTATGAGAATATTTCCTCTAAAAATAATTCAAGTAAAATCGTCAGACACAGTTAGGTTTTAAACATTGATTAAAATTCTCATCAAACTTTGATTAAGTCAATATTATAATCGAAAGTTGGTTCAATTTTTGCGGTCACATTATGAATATTAATGGGTAGTACGGGGTTATATTTCGTTAATCTTAAACAAAATTGCGATAAAGGCGGGCTTCTTGCGAGTTAGCTGTTAATTTATGCTGTGGCACGAACAATAACATTTTAACTCCTTCGGAGACGGTGGCTTTTGGGTAAATGGTGATAAGTCACAATTTTACGACTAACACATATATTACAGTTATTTATTGATGAAATACGTTTAAATGTTACAAAAAAAGTTAGAGGAAAACAGGTTATTAACGATATTATTACTAACTTGAAAGATGGTTGGTGACTAAGTTAACACCCATCACCATGTTTATTAATTAGAAAATGGTTTAGAATATCCATAATATATGAATTATTACATATAAACAATATAAGGTGTTCCCAGCCGTATCATAGTGGTGACCTGTCTAAATCAAAGCCAAAAAGTGTAGCCACGCTTCAAAACGGGGGGCCTTTACCTCCCGTCCAGGCCCCTTAAAACCCCTTCGACTAACTTCATAAGACTATGAATTTAAATACGTTAGTCGATGTCAAAGAGTCGTGTTGCATTGGCTTGTGATGCTAAAATGCTCCTTTACATTTTTTTTAATGTCATCGAAAATTAGAATCCTGAACTGTCAGCAGTCTACTATTGTAAATCCTTAAATAGATTTTTTCCTGCATGACTACTCTATTCGATGTAACTAGACAATGGAATATTTTAATTATAATTCAGCATTACATCGTTTAGACCTTATACAAAAGAGTATTGATTTTATTGTAAAAATAAAAGCGCGAACATTTTAGCGCTCCACAGCAACTTTGCTTATCAACGGATTGTTAGGACAGCGTGTAAAAATATTCGGACCGCGATTTTGCTACAACCTGACTTTAATTCCACATATTTTATTGCTAACTCATGACTACTAATAGAAATGCCTTTAATTAAAATAACATTCCAACATTTTATTTTTATAAAGCTATAACGCCGGGCTTTTCTGTAGTAATTATATTATGTTTTGATATTATTTTTACCGATATTATTATATTGTAACGTTATACGTCTTATTCCTTTAATAATTTAAAAGTGAAAAAATAATTCTTATTTTCCAAAGCCAACCAAGTACATAGTATTATATATAATATATAATGTATAATGTATAAGTTTTATACTCTGTATTACTCCCAATTCGAATCCCTGTCTACGATAATTGCTACGCTATACCGTAGTAGTGCTACGAATATATAACTTTTGAATTTGAAACACTACAAATTATACATTTAAAGAGAAAATAATTTAGCTGTTAATAATAATAAACTGGTTTTTTAATGTGATGAAATATTGAATATTTCTACTCTTCACTTTATTTTTGACATAATATATATGATGTAGCTATGTCAAAAATGTCGCCAAAAACAATATAATAAAAACGAAAAAATATAGTGTACATTTTGTCTAACTTTGATGTGAAAAATTTCAAAAACGTTCTCAAGATAGATCTAGCGTAAAACAAATATTTTGATTTCCATTAATAAGCGTATCACTAATAAAGTATCATAGTATCATAAGTTGGGCAGTAAAAGTGATGCTTAGAAGCATCGTATAAGCCGATCCAAATAAACCATTATATTTAACGATCGACTATCATTTAGTCATTAAGCCTCCCGTGTCCGAATAATGCTCATTAATATATTTTATGATACATAAAAATAATATTTTTATATTAATGTCATAATTTTCTAAGGTGTTGTTACATTTGATACGATTTTTGTGACATTGAGAAGTAAGAATTCAAGATGATATATCTCATGTGTTAAAAAAATGTATTTTTTTTACCTTCCTTTATGTAATTACTATTTTGACAGTTTACAATTAACTTAGTGTACGAATATAACTGAAGTGATATATAGCAAAATTCAAATCTTGTTCAAGGTAGACTACGGGTTTTGATGTCACTAATAACTATAAAATGAATTACATAAAAGTTGTCTTACAGAATTGTGGTTCATGTTAATGATAAGGTATAGCAGCACGCAACAAATCAATAGTAATAAATACGATACGTCCGCAAATTGCAACGAACGGTCAGAACGAACATTTTCTTTTACGATCTTTCTGTTCACGTGTTGTACAAAGATATAAGTTGAGAGCATAGAAATTCTGGATATGCTTATCAATTATTCAGTAAAATACTTTTATTTTCATCCACATAATATAATTAAAACATAATTTTGTAGACGTGTGTTTATAAAAAAATTTAAAAGAATTCACATTTATAGTAACTGACTCAAATTCTCATTGAATTTAATGATGTGACACCAACATGATAGAGCATTATTATATGCCAATATATTAATAGATTGTATGGATTGTCACTGCGCTACATATACTCAAAGATTTTCATTATATATCATTTAGAAAAAGTATAATAATTGGCTTACAAGATGTGATTGTATTGTGTTTTTAATTAGTGGCAAGTTGTTAATAAAGTGATATTATATAAAAAAAATAAGTTACATTTATTTGGAGTAGGTATCTCGTTTATCTTGTCATGCCACATCCATTTCATCTTAGATCCGAATAGTCGAAGCTAATAGCGATCGCCTAATAGCAAGGGCGTCGTAAACAGAGCGATGCAAGACATTACAACGACATACACTTGGTATAGAACTATCACTGACAAGAAATACATTTCTTATTATATAGAAAAAATTAAATAAGTTAATTCCAGAATACGACACGACTACTGTGTATTTACTGGTTCAATTAGAACTGCTTTAATTGGTTTAAAATATAGTACACTAGCTTCTGCCATCGGTTTCGATATTTACATCATGGGTTATATTGAGTTTTAGTAAGGATCCTTATTTATTTTTAAAAATATAATAGGGTCTTCTTCAATAAATGTATTATTCAACACTGAAAGAATTTTTCAAATCGGACCAGCGGTTCCTCAGATTAGGGCGTTCAAATAAACAAACAAACTCTTCAGCTTTATATTATTAATAAGTATTGATTTATCATTCATGGAAATTTCGTAGTATGCAAAATCTTTTAGGAAGTAATAATCCTTCTTAATACGTAGATAAGAAAGCTCTTATTGTATGAAAAAACATTTATGTCGTCATTTTTATTAAAAAATTGAAAAACTTGGAAAATGATGCTAATAAAATAAAAAATACTATATAAGTACAAGATACTATGATATTATTAATTGATGATAAAACCATAACTTTTGTCATCAAGAAATTGTTATTAGTAGTATCATAAAACCCACCCCTAGAGCCTTTAACATTCATTAGGGTATAAAAATTATGTTTCTATGTGATGTAATACATTGATTGCTTTAAGATACACTTTTGTTAAATTAATACAATATTTACTTACGAATAATGCAATGGTTCGCTGTCCATTATCTTTATTTCGAGTATTTAGTATTCGTAGACTGAAACAAAAACGCGCATTACTGAATTAATAATTCTATACATAATATATTATTAAAAACAACTTAAAAATAAGTATTTTAAGTAAAATAAGTATTTTTAAGTTATACGGAAAAACAAATAAAAGTTAAAGTAATGCTCGACTCAAATATTATTGCTAAAACGGCTTCGATTATTTAAGAATTTATGTAAGAATTCGATTATTTAGAAGCCATAATGCTACGGACACGTCAAACTTATCCCTCTATTTTCGTTTCTGTTTAGAAAGCACCTAATGTATATTTTTTATACTAATTATATAATGTATGTATCTAATTCATCTTTAATTTTCAAATTAAAATATTCATATTATAAAAATACATTCGTCGAACATTGTCCCCCATTACGGGACCCAAAAAGAGTGGAGGTGTGTCGCTGGAAAATTAAAAACGCCTCGGGGCTATCGAGTAATATTCTCTTTTATACCAACGATTGCTCGCTCCAGGTGTATTGTGCTGGATTGTAAAATTTCTACTTGTATGTACAGTGATTTTAGGTAAGACACGTTGTGGGTTCGATTATGTTAAATACTACTAGGTATAACGCGGAATATGATTTGGCCCACACAAATATTTCTCAATATCAAAACCAATTATATACGGTACGGTCGTGAAATTGTTGGCATTACAGCATTCAATGAATTTTTAAATCTGCAAAACTATGAAACTATGCATAATATAAAATTTAAATGTGTCTTCTGATTGGCTATTTGATAATAAGATAAGGAATAAATAATTTTTGTCAGCTGTGTATGAACTGAAAAACCTAAATTATTAAATTTTATTCTGAATTGCCACCATGCATTGAATCTAAAGAAGAAGTGTGATATATTATAACTAGTTTGTACATCTATACACTGGTTGGCTGTGGACTTTGAATCTACGTCACAAGTTTGTAAATTCCTTACTAAACAGTATATTCTTTGAGCAAGCGATTTTAGCTTTGATGAGGAGTGCATGTTGTCATATTTTTTCTCGATGAATTACTCAAATTTCGTATCAAAGTAAAGTCAAAGCTAACGATCTAAAGCTTAGGTCTGATTTCGGGGCAGCTTGAAGCTACTGCGATTAAAATTCAGCGTATAAAGGAGCCTCCTATACTTTTGCCTACGTGCGGACCGCCTCTGGAACCTTCTCAGAGATTGTTCCGTGCATATAGAACACACATACGGAGTCTTATAAAAAACGAGGTACATGGGAATCCATCATAAACCCATATAAAGTCAGTGTTCAATGTCGGGGTCCTTCAGAGACCCGCATGACATCCCTCAAATCCTTTATTGGTTGGAGCGACTCATTGACAGCTGAACCCAATTGCTACATCATAGTTCCCTAAAATGCTAAAGGATAGCATCGAAATAATATTTATTTCAGAGTTTCGATTATAATAAGTGATGACTAGTGATATTGATATAAGTCATGTTCGCACTAACATCAGATACAGTGTGTCTATAAGAGAGAATACGACATGGCATTTCATATACGCTAGAAACACGATATTAAATTATTGTTCTTTATTTAAACAAGAAATAAATAATAGTTAATAATAGAAAAGTGAAGCTATATTATGATAAAGCACGTCGCGGTTGGCTAGAATAAATTCAGGTTCGCTATTTTGTTGGTCATAATGAACGCTAAGATTAAGATTTGTGCGCGATTGTCCTTTTGTTTGCATTGTGCTACGTACTGAGTACAGTCGGCTAGTTAATAAACAATTTTTTTAAGTTTGAATGGCATCATGCACAGACGACAATTTGTTCGATAGTAAGTTATATCTTAGCTAAATGACGTAAGTAATGTGACGTGCTGTCGATATTATTTATTTTTATTTTGAGTATTGGGCAAAGAATTGTCTTTAAAAGCACCATTTCAACACTGCACGAATATTTCAATTTATTAACATAAACATATATTTCACAAGTAGTACATAAATTCTCCATTAGAATTTCTGTATATAATTTATATTTTATTATATTTAATATTTGATATCGAGTGTTTTTATGAAATATTTCTTTGCTGATCGTACTTATCGCTTGAGGCAAGTTTCTCCGGTAAATGCACGTGTACTCAGCTACCGAGTTGACAGGGCGGCGCAAACGAGCGACTAATAATACAGACATGCGACTTTTTTATACTTTTACAAAGTAATTTTACCACGTACAGTTCAACTAGAGAAGTAGAATATTATATAAAAAATAGTATAAGTGTCATAATCATAAAGCGACCTAACCCTTGTGCTAGAGCTATTTGTTAAGAAAGAGGCAAATACCTTACAAAATACAAAAAATATCACAGTCATTCTGCAATAAATATAGTCTATATGGTTGTGAAATATTTGCGTTGTTTTGAAAATGACGTAGGGTGACCAAAATAATCATTTTATTTTTATAGAGATAAAATAACCTGTTAGTAATATGAAACGTACAACCAAACAATTTTAAAACTCCATGCCAATATTTGCCGATTAACCACGGTATCAACATTAAAAAAAAACTACTCACAGTTACCCTCACTGGTTCAATTACAAATTGTCGATTGGCCGTCGTTAAATGTGTGTACAACTATTATCTTTTATTTCTCTCGGTCAGTAAACGGTTTTCCTTATTGCTCAGTTAATTGTAACTCGATATAGGTACAGTCGTTTAGAAAAACGACGTAGGTTTCATTGGCATAAGTGTAATGACAATACGTACGTAGTACAAGAAATACACACTTCTACCAGCACTAACAGATCAACTGAAAGATACCCAATTATAGTATTATATATTATGAAAAGTTTATTATCGATATAACAGTTAGAAACAGATAAAAGATTTTTGTTGGTTTGTAATTACTTACGCAAATAAAATTAATACCTTCGTGTTATTTATATATAGATGTTTTTCTAGTAATTGTTATACTTGCTTTAAATGATTTTGTAATTATTTACAAAATTATATTTTTGTTCGTTTTATACATAGAGTAATAATTATCTTTTAAAATTTGAACCATTATACAATAACCTTTGAAAGCGGTACTGAATATTGTTTACGGAATAAAATCAACATTAATTCGTGCACTGGACATAATGGCTCTGTGTATTGAACAACCTGGATTGTATTTATTGTGAATAGTGATGTAGCCAATATATCGATACTGGTAATAACATAGTATAAGCGTGTGGAAAACGGATTATTTTGTTGAGTTAATATTGAGGAGTACGATTAATTGGTGAAGTTTCAAGTATGATACGACCTTATTTTGTGTCTGTCAACATTTTAAACAAAAATATGCACATTTATATAGTATATCTAAACATACAATTTTCCATATTACTTATTTGAAATGTTACATATAAATTAACTTTACCATCATTGATCTAAATTTTTGCATAAAAAGTTATCTTGCAAGATCTTAGTAACAACCTACTTCTACTAATAAGAAGCTTTAAGATTATTTTTTTAAATTAATTGATACATTCATCTTATGTTTAATATTTTCATTAAAGGAACATTAAATACTATCGAATCGCAATTTGAATGTTATCGATGTAGTCTGGGAACATCTCTACGACCTGTCCATTTCACACACTCAATAACAGTTGTGGCAATGTAATTCGGCAATTTAATTAATTATTCAACCAATAACATAATTGCTAGTGTAATATTTGTTGACGTCAAAATACTGAGGAATGCTCTATTTATATACATTTTCGACGGAAATTATATAGGAAATATGTTTGTATGATCAGATTTAGCTCTGATAAATAATTTGATTCATAATATTTTCATTTAGTTATGAAAACTATTAGCTTTCATTTCTAAACATTTTTATTTGCTTATATTATGTATTAGAAGTAAACTTCAATTACAATTTGAATCTCTTCCAATACAATCTTGTATAGAATAAATTTATTCTTGAAAAATGCAGTTTTTGGTGTTCATGTCTCTCAAACATACATGTACTTTTAAAGACTTCGCAACAAAATAAAGCCCTAATCAAGTTTCGGTCGTGACAACAGGAAAATGGCAGTGAAGCAGCGAGTCACAATGATTGGAATCAATAACATGGGCAGACAACATTATGGTAGATTTATTAGCCCCCAGTAGGCTTATTAGTTGAGACGGACCAGACGCACAGAGCTAGGAAACGGTTAGATAGAAAAAACACCTAAGCGTCGATACGTCATCCGCCTCATGAATTACAATTCTCACATATAGTGATGTTTGGAAATGTCAACTTATTTTTCGTCACTTTTTCATTTTTAAAATAAAACATTAAATAAAGATTAAAAATGATACCTCCTAATTGATTAAACATTTAATTCATTATTAAAAAATACTTGTATGTTTTCTTAAACTTCAATATTACTATTGAAATTATATTAAGATGATTCATATAATCATAAATATATTGATCAAATGTAATTAATCAGTGATTTTGATAGAATTTACAGAAAGTTACCTGAAAAAATCATAATATTTTATTATTGTCAGACAATTATCTGTTTATAAGAACCATATTGATTTTTAATAACATAACATAATGTTATAGAATAATGCACGAAGATACAGTGTGTCTATAATGTGCGTTAGTCTATGTTGGCCAATATACAAAAGTCGGCAAGAATGCGACAAAGTATTGGTGTATAAAAACCAAATGCTAGTCCTGTCCCACGTTTAATATACTTCACTGCACAGTCTACTGGAAAAGTGCTTTTAATTTATTTTATATAATGTTTA
>JAOSYY010000012.1:7472920-7545704 GCA_025727935.1 Hebomoia glaucippe | reverse complement strand
TCTGGGCAGATTGCTAGTAATTATGGAAATATTATATATACATTTTTATGTATGGTATTTGCTATTCAGCTTTAAAAATAAAAATGACTTTTCTACACAACTATACGCATATGTCACAAGACGCTACAGTACAATAAATAAATAGCGCAAATTCCGAAGTGACCAGTGTCCTTCCAATAAAAGTGCCCGGGGTAGATAAATATTGCAACCCTTAGCCGTAGCATTTGTTACTGTACTTAACTCCGATACGGAATGTCTTCGAGAAATGTTTGTTGGGGAATAATTACGAATCCCCTTCGAAAACAATTTTGTATTTCTTTCTACGCATATATTCTTTTATTACTATAAATATTATATGTAAAAGAGTTAATTTAACAAAATTAAAACATTAAGGACTGGAAGGATTTTCATAAATTTATAGAGCAATAAAAAGCCGTCAGGAAGCTTACTTTTTAATTTTTAATTGAATGAGTATTTATATACTGGTTAAAAATAATAAAGGAGGCTATATGCAATGCTTAGAAAAATAGTTTAATATCTGTTTATATATTAATTAAAATTATTTAATATGTTGTTATAATCCGTGATCCAAATGTCGTAAGGTATAAATCATAACGTGATTTTTGTCGTAGTCGGATAGATTTAACCGAATTACCTTTGAGGTTAAGGTAATAAGGCCATGTATAAAATGATCCATAAATATTATCGGAGTAGCGTTCGACACGCGATCCCTTTGCAATCGAAGCGTTCGACTGCAGTGTCGTTGTCAGTTCTTATTTACTGCAACCTAGAAAGAGTTGGCTTGATAACACGGAAAAGACATTTTTATTAAAAAAAAGAATCCATTTTTAGAGTATCTTTAGTAACTAACAAAAGATTTAATAATTAATCTTAACAGAAATTTATGCAAATAATTAAAATTAATGCTTTTCTACATAATATAAAAGAAAATGCATATGAAAGTGTAGACGGTAGTTATACCATAATAGTAGTTTATAAAGTTTTTGTTTGTCTGTTCGTATCGGCCGATATCCAAATGAGCTGGACTGATTTAATATGGCACTGGTAGATTATTAATTTTATTTCATCAACATCTATACTTATAATGAATCAGTAGCAACGCAAAAATAATATCATAGACAATTACTCGTAGAAGTGGTTGACCACCACCACGAAGCCACGGGCGAAAGCTAGTTATTTAAGAGTTTGCATTAGGAACACAATAATTTACTAAAAATAATACGAATTAATCTACATTTTTAAGGGTATCATGTAAAAAGCCATTTCCAAGTTTACATAGCCCGCAATAGTGAAAATCCTAAGAATGTAAGTACAGTTGCATTCATAAAGCCTTATCTGCTCTATTGGAAGGGAATATATTTTTACTGATAGCAAGTTGACGGGCGACCTTACTGGATTTATAGCTTGGGGCTCTTTGTTTGCAGGTTTCTAGGTAAGGACAAACCTTTACAAGGATATAACATTATTATTCCGTTCTTTATATTGATTCACCTTTCATTTAATACAGAAAATAAATACATTTATTTAACGGTACTCGTAAATAAAATTAAAATATCTATTTGTAATATCAAAATAACTAATAATTTCTAGTCTAATAAAATATACGGTCTTACCACAGAACCACAATTTATGAAGCTTTTGTTTGTCTGTACCACCTAATGTGATGGCTGCACTGATTTTGACGGGACTTTCGTTGCCAGATTGTTTATATTTTAAAGAGTAACTTACGGTTCTTTTATTTCATAATCATCAAGTATACATAAAATCAATGCAGATAAAATCGCCGGTCACGGCTACGTACAATAAAAGCTAATAATTCTAGCGTCTTTTTATTTAAAGTTATTAATTAAAAAGTAATAAATTCTTTTTTACAGCATTTCATTGATTTTACTAATCAAATCGTCTGCTAAATAACTAGAGTTTATATATAATTGAGACTTTAAAGCAACTCTTATTGCACTAGACGTACAAGAAATTCCTCACCAGTAGATTAATATACCATACATGTTAACATTTTATCGTATTTATAAAACTTGTAATTTTTTTGCCATAAATCATTGTTACAAAAAATTGCAAGGCGCTGGAAAAAGTTAAAAGGTAAATTTTAATGTTTTTGTGAAGATTAGAAATAGTTTAAATAGCGTGTAAGGGGCTAACAAAACAAAGGATTAGCTTTTTGCCTTGAACAGTTAACTACTAATGAATGCAAGTTAGATGTTAATTTAACTCATTAAGTAGAACTAAGACAATTATGTAGTTCCTTTTGAAAAGTATTTTTATGTATGCAAAGTCTCTCTATGAGCGAAATGTAACATGAATAAAACAGATTAACAAATTTAAACTTTTTTCTTAATTTATTCGTTCAATGATTCGATGACGAGCTCTGTATTTTCATTTCCAAAATTCGGAAATTCAGATGTACAACACATTGTACCATACATAGATTATTAAGGTCTCCTAGTGGCCCACGATTTCACGCGGTGATTTTATATTTATATTAATCTGACCATGCTGATGAAATAAAGGTTAGCCTTAGTTACTTATATCGAATTTCTAGCAGTCCATGTCCCGTTTTAATCGGTTCATTGTCACATAGATTAGGCAGAGTAGCAAAAAAAATTATAAGTTATTCAGAGAGATAAAATATCATATAGATATATATTTATTTAGATATCTAAATTTGTAATAACAGACACTGCAAATCAGAGGCTCATTTTTTAATCTCATTTGGCTGTTATTTATCCAATAAATTAATTAAATTAGAGTTGAGAAACGTAGATTTAGTATGAGTATTAATCAAAATATATTTATTTCCAGGAAAACTTTATGCATTTCAGATTAATAATGGCATAGACAACTTAATTTATAAACATTTGAATTTCGAATACGAATCGGTTCCATTTCCGAAAACTACGATTTCAAATTCAGAACGTGAAGTTCGAAATAAGTGATGCATGATCACGGGTCGAGTGGTCGTTGAGTGAACACTATTGTTGAATCAAATAGAACTTTGTGTACATGCGTTAAGGTTGATAATGCGTTATATATTTGAAAGTCCGTGAATAGTCTGTCCGCCAAATGAACAAGTCGCGACTATTTTGTACGTTATTCAAATCGGGCCAATATTAATATACAGGTTGTTTGAGAAATTTTATGTTGAAAAAGGAATATGTATTTGTTATTTTTGGTTAAAAATTGGTACATATAAATTTCTATTTGTTACATGGCAACGAATAGGCGTCTATGATAGTCACTCGTTTTGGGACAATCAGTGTCATTTAGTTGTAGTGCTATATAGTAGGTAATTTCATCAAATAAAAACAAAATATAGTCCAATCGGACAATAAAAAAAACATAACTATAATATAAGTAATATAATAAATTGTGTCCATTTTAAAACGTTTATAAATAGCTTTTTATTATAATATAACACTGTTGATAATTTCTGAATATTAAGATTACACATAAAACACCTTGTATAACTGGCCGATAGATATTGTAGCGCCTAGCAAGTAGATAGTGCCTTTTCTTCGTACCACTTCCGCTAACGATGTCATTCGGCGTTCCGCGCTGACGAGTTATTGAGACTTTTTCAAGAGACAAACCTCCCTGTGTACCCCCTACGCGCCTCAAGGGGAGGAACATTGATAAGACAGGACTAGATGTGTATAACG
Organism: Hebomoia glaucippe; assembly: GCA_025727935.1. Lineage (NCBI taxonomy): Eukaryota > Metazoa > Arthropoda > Insecta > Lepidoptera > Pieridae > Hebomoia > Hebomoia glaucippe. The sequence goes on along the minus strand of JAOSYY010000012.1, from coordinate 7,542,009 downwards.
TTTTCCATGGTACCAGGGTATAATTATATACCATCTGTATGTTGAATCCATAGATGTTGATTTCTACATAATATGTTATTATTTTAGTATTTAAATCAAATTGAAAACTAATTGAATGCTGTAATAAATTTGAAACCTCAGTTTTATATTTATAGATGATCATTTATTTAATGTGTACAATAATTTATATCAATTTATGCTCGCTTGCCTTCCTATGTTATAAAAAATTAATGTTATTTTATCGAAGTAGAATTAGAAGAAATTAAATACTATAATACTTATTATTTCCGCGTCATTCTATTATACTACTTATATAAATGCTTCCTTTCTGTTTCACTGTTTTGTATCTCAATTCATAATTTGGACTCTTTATTTTCCGTAGACTATTTTATTTTAGTATAACTATTGAAATTAAAATTTCGTACGGGTCACGTACTACCGTTTGTAAATAGAAAGGTCGAAGTGCTGTAGTGCTTAATTCGATTTCAGTTTATGAATTTCGAAATGCACGTAATACAAATTAAGAGGTCGACAACGCATTGTTGATTAATATGTGACTATATTTAGTTGAGATACATTCCATCAAGTGAATATCAGCTCATTTTTCGATGATAGATGTAATAACATTTTTATACACAAAGGACATGTCATATCTAGTACTACTAGCTCTCATCTCAATGTCTATCTGACGATAATTATGTCGGTTGAAAGATTGAATACACTTGAGCTGCGCAGTTTTTCTGCAAGGACTCAGCACGGAGAGGTGCGGGGCGGGGGTCAAATGATCAGCGATATAATAAGACGGGTACTTGCTTGAAGTGGATATAGAATACGGACTAGCGAGCATGAACTTAAGAGTGTATAAACTATTTCATTTGCACACATAAAAACAAAGGCACAAAGTATTTATATATTTTATAGAATATTATATTAATAAGTTCGTACGTAATATAAATACAGTTGTATCGCTAGTGTTGAGTTGAAACTTTGCAGAAAAAAGAAGCATAAAACTTTAAAATTGTTCGTATTGCTGATACGAGTATAGGGCAGTTGAGTATAATTTGAAGAATACAATGTATACGAATCTATTTCTTGAATATTGTTTGCTCAGTTACCGAAATTTTATTGTGAATTTAAATATTAATACCTTCCATTGGAAAAAAAGGCACCATTGAACATTGTTATTATATTTTATAATTCTCAAAAAACACTTTAACAGTCTACACATTGTTTCCGTATAAATTTTATGCCAAATCTCATTATTTGTTGGTTTTAATAAGAATACATAGATACTTTAAACTTTATGTAAAAAATCGATAATATTTATATTGATTGTTTTGGTATAATATAATGGATCTTATGTGATGAATTGGTCATATGGTATTTATCAGCGTTAAACAGGATTTAAGAGGAATGGGCAGTCTTCGCGCTCTATAACTTATGGTCTAAGGGTACTTGTGTTTCATTGAAGCGATATAATGATACTCTTATGCGTGTATTAATTTTAGGGTTAAGTCTTTTGTAGGAACTGCGTGTCTTTTTATTGGAATGAAATAAACATTTTGAATGATCTTATATTTTTAATTAATTTTTAATAATTTTCAAATTAGTATAGTCCAAAATAAGTATTATCTTTCATTCAATAAAGATAGATTTACGAATTTCAAGCGGAAATTTTTATATGATAATTATAAGTAGTTGTATATTTTGTTTTAAAGGTAACCGTCAACATGTGAATATTTTAAACAAACAAATAAGAGACTCACAAATGATGATTAGGTTCATCCCCGGTTGTATCTCATTTGCTCACCGTGGTCGGAGATAATCATATTTTTAGGCCTGACGTCATACCGTTGGCAAAAAAATATTTTTAAGTGTTGTAGAATTTTGAATAAAAAAATTAAATCTTAGTGTAATTGTAAAAATCAAGAAAGAACATAGATACTAAAATGTATGCTTTTTTAAATTTTAGTAGCCTTGCGTTTGGCCACGTTTTACCTGACGGTAAGTAAAAACGTACTCGCACACTTGGCTTTTCACTCTGTGGACCCATTAATTGATTTTTTCCAAGCACGACTTTTGTTGTTCCTATTATCCTTTACAAATTTAACTTGGATTTGCCCCACTGAGGGCGACTAAGAAGTGAGTTGCAGAATATCGATATACTATTAGGCAGACTGGCAGTAAAATAGTATATAAGACGACATATAAAGTCCATTATTTAATTATTGGATACATTATTTGAAAAATGAATATTTTTTTGTTTCACGGATTGGCTGCTTAGATGTCTAAATTATTATAACTGGAGTAGAGTCTTGGATGATATCTGGTAAATATTTTTTGTATTGTTTTTTGCTGACTGTACTTACAATATTACTCTATTACATTTGAATAATTATTCTCGAACAGTGATGCGGCCCGTCTATAAATACATTACCACTGCAGACCTTATCAGATCTTCGAAAGTATTTAAGAGAAACTCGTCCTTATTGTTATAACACCCAAATGTTGTTTTACTACAAATTCTTTTAACTGTACATAGAATATGTTCTCTCTATTTCGTAATATTGACAGACTAATATAACTGAATTGGTGTTTTCATTTATTATAATTCAACATATATTAAGTGAAAATTTTCGAAGTACTATGACATTTCTTAAATACCAACGCTAATTTTCTTACTGTACTTTGAATTGATAGGCTTTTGGTATAATTTAGCCAATAAATAAACCTTCTATGGTAGTCAGACACGCTATACTGAAATCAGACGTATTTTCTGCTAATTGATCATTGGCACCCCTTACAAAACAAAGTAAGACTCACCTGTGATTTACCTTGTTATTAGAAAACTTTATAGTACATAAGTATATAGTTACAAGATCAAAATTAGATTGTTTTAACACGATAGGATCAAGTAATCATAAAGTTCAATTGATGGTAAGCGAATCCTGTCGTCTATGGACACCTCTAAGACCAGGAGATCTAGGGGGCGCGAAGCCAATCTTAATCAGGACCTTTTTTCGTTCCGTCACATCATCAAAGGTGTCATGAGTCTTCTCATTCATAATCTGTCTTCGTTTTCAGGAAAGATCCCCTAACACCCGTTATATAATTCTATATTATTTTATGTATATTTAGAAGACTAAAGAATATTTTATATGTAAAAAGTCAATAATTAAAAATCCATGTTCAACATTATTCTTAAAAAAACGTAATATTTTTCAATCTACAGAAAGGCCATTTGACACCCAATAAATCCCGATGAAGCGAAAAATGATATTTTTCCCCGCGAAAAATCATAACAGGAGTTGAGAGCCGTTTTTCATCGTTTCCCACTTTCTAATTGAGAGATATATATTGGCACATTTTTCAGCCGTGAAATGTATCGTATGTCAAAACCGGAAAAACAATGTTTGCCATACCACCTGTTTGGAAAACAACGTAAATGAATTTTTCAAATTTAAAAATGTTACAATTTTACAATTTATAAATGGACTAAGATTTTAATGTTATAACAGTTGTGAATTGTTACAATTACAGAAAAAAAATAGGTCAATTTCATTGAATAATTGATTCACTATAGTCAAGGTTAGCACATAAGAAAATAATTAAGAAGAGTGATAACATGCCTTCAACTTATCAAAGAAGTGGCATGTTTTTAATGTACGTATAAAAAAATGTCAGTTACATATTTTTACCACAGCTGCATCACCGCCATTAGCCCAGATCAGGCATCGAAAGCTTTGATAGGTGATATGTGACCCAAGCTGCTCTTAATGTAACACTGGTTCTATGTTCGTACATAGTATGTGGCTTATTTTTGATACTTTTAACACATTTTTCAATAGCTTCCTTTTTCACTGACCAATTGTTGTATGAAAATGATACTTTATATGTATATGTAGAGTTGATGACACTAGTATAATTTCGTATCAAGGACGAGATAAATGGTTTTCATAAAATAATACTGATATTCGACATATTTAAAGAGCTAAAATGAGAAATTTCTAAACATTATAAATATTCATAACTTAAAATTCTTATTTGACACATCTTCTATGGTAAAACTTTTAAATTCGCTTCAAATGTGTACGTGAAGAATGGCATAAATCCCTATTAGTGAAGTGTTTGGGCGTCAAAGAATACATATGATTTATAACAAGCATCAATTTCGTGGAGGACGCGTCGAGTGGGTCTGCCTTCGAAAAGCTCTGATTTATTTTAGCGCATTACTGCGTTCTATTGATTTACTGCGCTTGTCCTTGGAGAATAACTAACCTTGAGTTTCTTTTTTGGGGCTTAGTGATCGATTTGACAGTTAAGTTTGCTTATAACGTTTGGCTATAACCAACTTAGTTAACTCGCGACTTAGTTTACAAAAAAAAAATCTGCAGGTTGGGATTTTAGTTGGCTGGGTAGTTATTTTTATTATTTATCCTTTAAAAGTTATCAGTAGTGAGATGAATATATTTATTGTATAAGTAAATAACGTTTAAAACTCTTTCATTTATCTCTGTACCCAAATTCATCGAAAAAGTTTCAGGTATTGTCGTCGACTAGAATTAATAATGTTAGATATATGAATAAAGATTCCACATTAAAGTGAAATGTATGGTTGTGTATCGAAGTATGACAAAAATGAGTGGCTAGGGATACTATATAAATATAGTTCGCGTGTTTGCGATCGAAAATGATAATGTAAAATTCTTTACAATTAACAAGGGACTCGATATCCAACACATCGAAATAGAACAAACTTTATACGACGTTTTATGTCTCATAAATTATTTTAAATGATAATACTTCAGAGCAAACAATTTTATTAAACGTTAACATAACAGCGTAGAATGAACGGTCTATGGTTTGTAGCTTTAGGAAATAAAAATCAGTTTAAAGTTTTGAGCAAAGGATTTCCTTATTAAACCATAAGAAGGCAAACGAGCATACAGCTCGCCTATACTAAGCGATGAGTGTCGCCCATGGACACCTCCAAGATCTAGAAGACGCGTTACCAACCTTACGACCTTAGCCATGTAATACGTTTTGATAAATTTTGACCTTCATAATCATCATGAATATACAAAATCAACAGGAGTTTTCATTATCTGCATTAACTCTGATGCATATTATAGAAACATGATGCAGGTAAAACTGCTACGCGGCGCAAGTTTCAAATAAATAATAAATCACATGAAATTGATATCAAATATCGTTACTATTTCTTACAATTATTGAATGATTACTACAGAGCCAAGCCCACTGCTTAACCCTTCTATAAAGTCATTATCTATCGTTATAGCTAATGGGTTAAGTTCATTATAGTTTTAAGGCACGCGATTTGTTCCATTATCAAAGTAAATTTTATCATTGTCTGATTGGTTTCATAAATTGGTTCCATGACGCAGTAATAAATGAATGACGTAACAGAAAACAGTGACGATTATCATGAAGTTTTCATTTTTTTATTTCATCGCGTGATTTAGTTGATGGTAAGTAATACCTAAACTATCTATATGATTTTGTTAAATTTAATTTTATGTTGAGTATTTGAAAATTATTATTTGGTCTTCCCTCTCAGGGATGGCGATGAAGATGATGATGATAAAATAAAAATAGACTAATAAATAATACTCTATCAAAATCGGTCCCGCCATTTTAGAGATTAACGGGAACCCACAGACATACGGATATGATTGTTATAAATAATGTTTCTGTTCTACGTGTTGTATACGTATTCATATTAATTTATACAACTATTATGTAGATATTACAAAGATATATATTAATTCTATTAACATAAACTGTAATATATATATTTTAACCTTACCTATCGTACAGTTCACATGAGCATGTGAGTACAGCTCATTAAAATGATCGCAGTATGTATGTTGCTTAAACACAACAATTACTTGAATTTCTTATTTAAAATGCCCTTTGTATCACGCCATGCGTTAAATAATGAAACAACACGACACCGCGCCAGGGAGGGACCCAGGAGTTACATATTTTAACGTTTGACCAAACTATGATAGACCAGCTGTACTAAATATGGATATGGCAAGATTATATTTTAATAATACGTTAGTCTTCGCCCGTTACTCTACTTGAAGGTAAGCTCAGTCATTCGCCAAGAGTAGTCGTTCTTTACTCTAGACACATTAATAGATTCCATTAAAATGTAATTATGGAATATTAATTATCATTATAACCAAGAGTAATTAGATACATATTTATATATAAAATATTATGTTACATATGCAAACATTATTGATAGTTTTAAAATAGGCGCTGCTTATGTGCTTATATGCAATGCACGTCACTACAGTAAAAAGACTGATTTAAAAAATGTCGAATTTATATCACTTTACAAAACTGCAATTACAAAGACTGTCTGGGAAATATTTCTACAAAATACCCTATCCATATAAACATAGTTCAACGAAATGACCCGATAGTGGACAGTTTCGGCCCTTTGCTAAATATTTATTCCCTCATATTGTTTAGACCCACGAAATTATAAGGACATTTATCCAGCTAATTGTATAGTTTATAGGTTTATTTAGGATCAGACCTAACCTTATTAAAAAGTGATAATTTGTTTAAAATTCACTATTACAATTTGAATACAAGAATGGTCTAATAAGGATAGCAGTAGTAATATATTTGGTTTTTGAAATAGGTAAAACATTAATATTATATCTTTAATAAAATAATTAATAAGTTTAATGTATTAGTACCAGATCTAATCCTTTACATACAAAAAGACACATTTTAAACTATCTAAATACTAGCTTACCGATGCAACTTCGTCTGCATTACATAAGACATTAATATCTATGGAAAGCAGTTATCATAAGGTTCCTATAAATAGTTTGACTTTAGTGAAATCATATAAACAACTATCCTCTTTTGGTATCAAAATATTATTAAGTTACCTTTAACACATTAAGTCATTTAACCCTTCCCCATTCCCCATCTATACGAATCAATTGAATACACCAACAGGTGTGGTCATGTCAATTTTAATTAAGGTCTCGTGGCCGTTTTTTCACGTGCCTTCAATTAATGGTTTCACGTAAAAAATCACGTAAAGTTCAACTTTTGACCTGAGATCATGATCCCACCTGTGTATTACATTGAAATTAAGAATTTATTTTATAATATTTAGATCTTTGCAACTGACGTACAAATTATTTTTCATTATTGTATAATGTCAACAATAACGTTTTAACCAAGAAGTTAGTGAACTTTTCTCGCCGCTGAAGTCATATTTAATAAAATGTTGTCCCGAACGTAACACGAAAACAATACAAAAGTTTTCTCTATAAATAATTCACTCGAACTTACTATGTATTATGTTCGATAAAATCACGTTCGAGTTGTTTGATTAAAACCCAGAACATTTAATGACACTTCTACTTATTGTCAACTGCATTACTTACTTGACCTTAAATACCTTTTTTAGTTAAAAAAACGTAAGTTAATTTTCCTCTAAAAGCTATAGTATTTCAAAAATATCCTTCATATATACAATACTTGCCATATATCAATACCAATATATGCGTATATGAAACTAATCGGCATTATATTGCATATGTTGTATTATATTTTTGAGATAACTGGCTTTATGTATTTAAATTGCTTTTGTGTGCGAGATAAAAATTTGGAATCGAGTTTTTGTACTAGTGGTATTGTTATAGGAATGTTTTCTACTCGATTAAGACATGGACATACGAGCTTTCGATAATGATGAAACTTTATCCTACTGCCTTATGTAAGGATAGTAAGCTCATCAATAACGTGTTAGTTTCGTTTGGTTTTTTTTTTAATTTTAATACGATTTTCTTCTGTCACAACGAACAATAAATTACATGACGCGTTAATCAAACCTAAGAATAGCTTGTGTGGAAACCGAGATAGATTTAAGCTTGATAAACACTTGAATTTTTTGATTTATAAAAGCACGTTATTCTTACATCTGGTAAAACTTTAAGTATTAATATGCGAGAGGCATTACGAAATTATGTTTAATTTTCATCTGAGCCAGGAAAATATGATAGTAGATGAAAATATATTCCCGTTAAATACACGTTTCAACTTCAGTCTAAGTAGATCCACATCATTAAATTGCATAAATATAATTAATAATATGATATGCCTGAGTTATCGAGTATCTAAATTAAAGGTTGTTCAAATAACATGTTCCTAGAGTTCAGACTTGTTTGTCTGTGGAACTCAAAAAATCTTTCAAATCCTCAAAAAACATAGCAACTTAAGTAATGCGTTCTAACCATAACTAAAAATATAATTATTATCTGAAAAGTACCTGTTTGTTCATTTTAATATTTTATACATCTATATCAATACTAATATTATAAAGTAGAAGAGATTTTTGCTTGTTTGTACGCACAAGAACTGCTGGTCCGATTTAAAAAATTCTTTCAGTGTTAGGTTGTATATTTATCGAGGAAGGCTATAGGCTATTTTATATTTTCAAAAAATAATCAGGAATCCTTACTAAAAGTCCAATAATGTAATTCACAGCGTAAAAATCGAAATGGCAGAAGCTACTAATCTTATCAGACTCGCCAAGACATAAGCACACCTACCTTGATGACGCTTCAACCACAGGCCACGTTTACTGCGATATATATATTTCATGCATTCCAAAAAAATACGTATATGAAACACTACTTTATTCACATAATATTCCCCATAACTTTTTTGCGAACAGTACATTTATTGAGTACAGCCAGCACGAGATACGCGATGATAAACGGTTCTTCGCAAACTACCGTCGTTAGCGGTCCCCATCTATTCTTTTAACTTATATCCATTCTATAAATATTATATGATCTCCTTGAACTCTTAAATATACTTGTATTTGACAATAAAAAATCAACCTATTACTGAAAAATAGGTAGTCATTCCTTCATCTATAGATATGTGTTTAAAAAATTAGTGTACAATTACGGTTCAATAAATAAATTGTTTTTGTAATCTTCAAAATAGCGCCTATCAAGATAGTCATTCGACTACATCATTATACGAACGACACAAAATGTCGAGTGATATCGTAAATATCTTTACATTAGAGACGAAAAATAAATACCGCTTGCTGATGGGTCTAATTTTTTTCCCTACAGATATTAAGTCATGTTTAAGACGAGTCGTCGTTATCCTTAATAGTAATAGATATTTTATTTTGTCGCTTCGAGGGTGTTTACACAAGGTTCGGGGGGCTATTACTACATTACACGATATCGAAATTTTTAATTAATAGATATTTACGTATAACGTTACTATTACGCATTTTGTTTTAAAAATCCATAGCCTCTAATGGCGTATTGAACATAAGACACGACAAGAAACAATTTATATATTATATAAATATATTTTTCAGTTTATAAGTTATAATCATCATATTATTTTTTCGCCAGGATTTGTAGTTGTGAAGCATTTTTATAGCAGTATTAGATCTTGAACTGTAAAATTGAACCTAGTTTCTATACTTACATATTTAAAAAATTATAGATATGTTTTTATCCATTATTCAATACTTTGTCTATTAATTGATTCTTTATATGTCTAAATCGACATTTCCAAGATATACACGTGTTGATTTAAATATCGATCGACTTCTTAGTTGACCCCTGATACATTTGCCGTTCGTTAATAGGTATTCCCTTCATAAAGAGAATGTTTAACCTATTTATTATGCGGCTGATATTAAAAACCGGAGAATAACGCCTGCTTAATAATAAATGTTTAGATTTTGCCGGGCTTTTGTAAAAATATTGGGCTTTCTTTAGATCAGAATATGATGAAAATTTCTTTATGATTTGATTACATTATTTATTAGTTAAAAGTGAAGCTTACTCTAAAGTCTAATTAAATGTAAGCGGCGGTAAAATATAAAAACTATACTTAATAAGACGTTATGTAGACCAAACGGAATATGATGCAATTCATTCATTGCGAATAACAGCCTTATTTACCACACGCTGTTTACTTCCTTTAATGGCAAGGAATTTCTTGCTTTTTTTAAATATGGCTAAGGCTTTTAAGAATTTGCATTTGTTGTATTGAAATTTTATTAAGCGGAAACTGTTACGTATTATTAAAAGTTGACGATAACAAAAACATAAAAAGCGTTTATAACAAATATTCATAAACTAATTTGTATAATAGCTAATGAAGGACGATTTTATGAAATTTATTTCGTTGTAAAAACTACTTATATATTAAATAATCGTATGGATATCTATAAAAACAAATGTTTGTTTGTTTGAACGCGCTAATCTCAGGAAGCGCTGGTCCGATTTGAAAAAAACTTTCTGTGTTGGATATTACATTTATCGAGGAAGGCTAGAGGTTATATTTTATTAGAAAAATCGGGATCCTATCTAAAAGTCCAATAATGTAACCCGAGGTGTAAAAATAAAAAATGAACGCGAGCGAAGTCGCTGTCAGAAGGTAGATTTCGATATATCTAGTGCAACATCACCCTGTCTCTAGTATATCTGTTTTTCGCATACTGCTAAATCACACTACAGATTTAAATGCGGTATTCAATGTCATCAAGATTTTTTCTTAGATGTTTATCTTTACATTAGTACTACATATACATTTTTTATGAAAGTGTTAAACACAATGGTTTGAAACTAACACGAAAAATCCGATATTATTTATTAAAAGAGTACAGAATTATTTAAGAAATTTATATATAACAAATTATTTCCCATTTCTTTAATACCATGTAAATGTTTTATTGAAAAGGCTTTTAACACAGCCTTTTTTCTTGTGTGTTCTAAGAATTCCAATTCTATCACTCCTATATATTTATCACTGGATCAGTCCGCCCAATATATCATGGCGTCACTTCCCAATACGCATACTTACAGCAGTATATCATCCACTAGCTTGCGGTTTTTTACGATACAATGATCCAATAATTATGGATGAGGTAAAAATATGAACACAAAGGTACATTAGATAATTGAAAATAGAATATCCAGCCGTTTTCATACTAGATGCAAGTTGTTAAACTAATTTTTTTTATAACGATATAAACAATGATATTGCGTCCGTTGGTATTATAAGTTTATTAAAGATAGGTGAAGGGTATATAGTTGGTACTTGCCAGGTCATCGTACATACGAGTATTTTCCGTAACATGTTTCGAATTTCTGAAACAAATTTGCAGTTTTATTGAATGTCTTTATTGTGAACTGCCGTATCCAACATTTATTATTGATATCTCCCGATCACATTCTGAATACATTTCGAAAAAAGGAGTTTAAGCTTCGATACTCGCTAGAGTGACTTAGTTCAGTACAAGATAAAAGGTTTTGCGAATAAACGTTTATACATTACAATTAAGTCTTGAATTCCATGTAAAATACTTTTGCACTATGTTTCTGATATTTTATCGCACTTTTAGGGATTTTAATTTAGTAATCTATCGTTATGTAAAGACACTTAAATAAATAAAAATAATTTGAGACTTTTCTATTCCAGGCAGTGTGCAGTACTTTTTGGCGTTGAAGGTGCAGCATGATTGTCATGTTTTACAACACGCTGCTTCTTATAACTTGTAGTACACACAAAGGGGGAAATTAAGCCGACAATAAAACAACGTCAGGCGTGCGAGTGTAAAATTTGTCACGGAGAATTTGAGCGTAGTCGATCGACCGGAAGCGTTTAGATCTGTCGACGTCTTGGGGTAAGAGAAAAATGTAAAATTGCACTCCAAATGGAGATGTTTATCATCCCCATTTCAAGTTTTAATCGGTGATGAATCGTATGGTTATGTATGAATTGTGTATATATACATCCTAGATTATACGAAACATATCTAATAAGGAAATCGCTTTCTTTAGACCCATACATAGAAGTAACACTTACTTGATCGTAGACGATATAACAATGTCGTTGTATGTATACTTGTTATGACACCATAAACAAATAACCCGGAGCTGATAATGATGGAACGAATGATTATTTAAGTCTACCATAATCTGTGACGAGACTGACTTACCATCGAATAAGCCTGATTTTTACACAAAAATAAGCTCTCATATTGTTTCAGAAAAATCCGTTTGGAAATAAATCAATGCAACATAGCGCATTAATGCCATTCATAATAGAAATATCATGTACCGAATGTAGTTTGAGTGACAAACGGTGCGATGGCCAGCAAATAGCAATTACTGCGATTTGATTAGCGTCGCCAATAGATTAGCATTAGCTAATTAATTCACAATCAGGAATGGAATTGTCCTAATTCGTTGTTATTCGTATGTGTTAACATTGTATGAATTGCAACATTATTTGATTGCATATTAAATGTTACGTACATATTTATAATTGTATCCTTGCAAGCATTTAGTATAAAATTTCTAAACATACTTATGTGATTCGGAACATATTAAAGATATTCAATTAGAGTAAATATCTCATCGTTTAGCATTTGCTTGGGGTTTCGTTCGCGTTCATGTCGTTTTTGTCAGTCACTCCTAGTTGTCTATCATATTATTTTTGGTTAAATTCACTGAACGTGCCTGTGGTTTCTATTGAATTAATATTCGTAAACAAGAATATATAATGTTTGTTTTCTATCGTTATTTTCTAACCGCCTATAACGTTTTTTGCATAAATTCATTGAATGTACTGACATGCAGTTTCTACTGATTTATTATATATTTATACATATAAATATATCGAAAAGTTGTTGATTTGTAATTTATTTATAACGGGTGTTAGGGGACTGCTCCCGAAGCGTGCGTAAATAATGATCATAAAACGTTTTAAAAATATGTTTTTTTAAAATCACGATCGATATTTTTTCCGTCCCATCATCTGTCTACGTTTATTGCAAATATATGGTATTGTATTATTACATAGGTTATTGATAAATTTAACCATCGGAATAGTATGACATAGGACACTGAATTAGGGGATTGCAAACTAAGTTTTACTTGTCACGGACATGTGTTGCGGACATTTACGCTATTAGCGGTAATAGATGCTCATTATATCGACATTAACCCATGTCTTTACGAACCTCGATAGAATATAAGGTAAAATTGAGAAGTCGTTTCTTTGCCACAGCTTTAGTATAATCATAGAAGAACCGGTTTTTTATCAGACATCAAATCGACAATGATATCGCCCCATTTATAATAAATTATTTAATCATAATATCGCATAATATTATTTGGTAATCAAAGGTGAGTATTTTTGCAGCATTCAGAATTCCATATATTGAAGACAAAATGCACAGCCGCATGCCTTTTAAGTACATACACGAGGTACATAAGAACGAGTATATCTATCATTTGAATGTCTATAAGAATTGTTGCTTCTCACTAAATTTAATATGTCTTATAGAATATGAATTTCCACAAATAGACATTGAATTTTCCCTATAGAGAAAATGACTTAGCTACCTTTAATAAAACTGGATTCGTCAAACTCACAACAACTTAGTATATTTTTAATAACGCAATATTTAATAATAACTTTCGCCATTGAGGGTTACGTGTGATTAAATATTGGGGTAAGGGATTCTTGGTTGCCTTGTTATAGATATTGTAATATTTCCGTATATAACTGTTTAATATGGTGACACATACAGTTTTACCAGACTTGTAAACCGTGTGACTGGATTCCAAAATATTTATTTTAACGCAGTTTTCAATGTAAATCGTTGTATGGAATCTAATAATTCATCTGTACACTTCTGAAATATTAACAATAAAAAAAGTACTATATGTTTTAAAGTCCTTTTACTAGTGCTGATGCACTGGAGCTGTTAAATTGTCTTTATATTATACATTTAATTTATACAGAAAATTTGCTATAAATGTTATTTAGTCAGTGTCGGATGTACACAGACCAATTGTACGACAGTTTTTTTTGAAGACGAGATACAATGTGTATATATCTTCCTAATAGGGCCAATTTAAAAGCTAGCATTTGCGACAATCCCGATACATATCTATTGGATATCAATTTTGAGGGTGACGTGTTTTATCTTGGAAAATCGCGTAAATGTTCTCTCTGTGGATGCATGCGATTAGTACCAAAACACAGTTGAAAAGAAATATGATACGTTTGTTTGAGATAGATCAAAGAAGGCTAATGATTCGGAAAATCATTTGAGAAATACGTCCCATTACCTACTCGGAAATACGGATGTATTTGAAAAAAACATAATAAGAAAGCTCTACCTTCTGTTTTCATTATCAGATCAGCTCTAAAATGCTAAATTATTTAATTCTAGTTCAAAATACATATACATACAAAATTTAATTCCGTTACGACAGAATAACAATATCTGTTTAAGTAAGTTGTTAGTTAAAATGAAGTTAATAGAACTGTGTTTACAATACATACATTACTAATAACAGTATCACAGTCTAAGCAATATGGTTTTTTATACAAAAAGTCAAAGACAAATCTAAACCACAGAAAACTCGGTTAAATCAACACATCACATAACAAGATCAGACATGTTTATCTAAAGGGAACATCAATAACATAAGGGCCACATCCCCTCCCTTCACCCCCAACTCCGTACATGCCATTACAGAGCAACAAAAAGATCACATTTGATATACATCAAGAATCGAACATTAGGCACCGTTTTTCTTCGCTTAGAAAAATATAAGGAATTTCATTGTGACTTATAACGTAGCGTTTTTATTAATGAAAACAATAAGTTTTTATTTAAACTATTTTTCATGATCTGCAATTGAAATAAATAATTTTGTGACTTAAATGTCCTTAATTTACAATACTGTTAGGTTGAAAAGTGAATTAATGATTGTAACATTTATAATAATAAATTAGTGCACAACTTAATTTACTAAAACGATATTTCTCAATGCCCTTACAAATTATATGTATAAATAAAATTTAGAATCCAAAACTGAATACAAAAAAACGAAATAGGCACCCGTATATTTTCAACCGCTGAAAAAGCACTATATAATGGAACATCGACCTTATTTCAGTTTTAGTAAGATATAATTTTCATTTCACATAACTTTTTATACACATGTATGGGAAAGGAATTGTAAAAATAAAATCAAATAAAATTGCCTCTCAATTTGCGTAGATCTGGGCAGCCCCAAGCGTTGTACCAAATTGGAATAAAGATATGTTACCTTAAGTGATATTTGATTGGTTACGTATTATGGTTCAATTTTCGTTTGTTTTCTTTTTTTAAATAATAGGAAATACAATTACTTAACAATATTTGTGTACCGCGGTACCCCGCGTTGTATAAGCACGATGGTTATAAAATTAAACTAGACTTCATTACTCCTCTTTACATTAATTGCCTGTAAAAGATGTTAACACTTTCGCAGTTTACTGGGAAAAATAACTAATATATAAACAACCTGAACTAATTGAACTAAAAACGAGCGAAGGTTTATTGCACTGTCGTATAACGATAAATATAGTTGCGTCTCCGAGAAAAATGTTCCTTGAAAAAAACTTTAATGTTATAAAATATGTTATTAAAAATATATTTTAGGAGAGATTATTACTTAATAAGAATAAATTCTGACAGAATTATTTAAATCACATCTAGCTATTAGCACACAGATAGCCGTGAAATATATAAGTGCAAGAATAGGCCTCAATTTAAACAATGTTTAGTAAACATAGTTATCGAATGTTACAAAATAAAGCAATGAAAAGTGCTACTGAGGTTTTTTAGCCTAGTGAAACCACGATCGTCTGCTACAAGGTATCGTATAAGTAGGTAATTCAAAAAATACTTCAGCTCCTGATACTATCATTAGAACAGGTCCGAGATCTAAGTTTAGGAAAACGAGCATACGGTTCACCTGATGGCAAGTGATTACTATCGCCCATGGACATCCGCAAGACCAGAGGATGCACTATACATACAATTATCTAATTCAATCCGAAAAATACAAGTATGTTAAAATTGACTTTTAAGATTTTATTGCATTGTTCTCTTTATAAGTAACGGTAATAAAAGTGTCTTTAAATATCCGTAGCATCGATCAGGGAACAGATGTTCAAAAATATCAGACGTAAAATTGCATCTGTCATCTTCTAACGTCATTATGACAGGAAAAACACTATACTTCAACATCAAAAGAATGAAATACATTTCACTATAAATTCGGTTAAACGCAGTCGGTATGATCATAAAAACATTAGTTGGTATGATTTACGACCCAGAAAACGAATGATATACGATTTGAATTTTTTTTTATATTCTCGATTTAGGGAAGTTCGAAATTGTATAGAAATTATAAACGAATTGACTCATGGTATGGTATTGTTTTTATTTAAGAATTTGGTAAAAAAGTTTCTTAGAAGGTCTAAGTGTGAAAAGTGTACCGTGAACATTTATTTTTCGTTGGATATTTACATGGATATGTTAAAAACCTCTTTTTAAACTTCATTGGCAAGTAAAAAATATTCATAATGTCAAGTTTGAATAATAAAAATATTCTAAGTTTTAACGTACTATTTTTCGTATTGTACAAGGATTTTCGAAATTTATTATAATTATTTAGTAAAATGAATTCTGATATTTCTTAACTCTCAAAATGATATAAAATTATAATAGTTTCAGTCAGCATATCGAAACTATTGTTATTAGGGTTTTGACAACAATTGAACACTGACTATGATTTAACATGGCTGTCGAATTATTGAATCTTCCTCCCTTCCGTACTACGAAATGTAAGCTAATAACGTCAAGAATTCTGAACATTCTCGGATTGACAGATCGGGCGAAATAATACATTCCTAGAAAATAAATTCAATATAAATAGTTGGCATATTTATTTATTTGTTTATTAAAACATATATATTGGGGTAATATTTTGACTCAATGTTTAAAATAATAATTGTATCATGTCTTTTATGTAATCTTCGCAAGTAAGTCAAATTAAAGTATCTGTTCTTAATTTCAAAATAACAGCTGTTTCTGAATAGGTACATATGAAATTCTATATGGTGCTTATAAAGGAACATATACCTATATAATATAAAAATGAATCGATGCATGTATTGCTAAGCGCAAATCTCGATAGTCCTGTTTCCTTAATTCGTTTTTTAGAATATTTTTGAAGTACGTGTATGGTTCTTACGGTCTGAAAACGTCTAAAAACCACACTTTTCTATATAATCGATTCGCAATAATACTTAAAAGTCAATTTTAACTTTAACACCATACCATAAAGTTTAAGTAAAAATAAAAAGAAATATAATAAGTAGGTATAGGTAGATAAGAAATATGAAATTGTAATTTTCTATTGACTATTAAAAGAATTTTATAAAGGTGTTTTATAATTTTAATTATTTGTCATAATGTAATTGTTGACGTACTAACTTTCTCCTTATTTCTTTATCTTTCTAGGGGACCAGACGTCCCGAATAGCAGAATAAGTATTAAAAAATCAATAAAAAATTAAGAATCGACTGTTAGGTGGTACGAAGTTCACTGGGTGAGCTAGTAGTTTTTAAAATTGTGCCTACATATATATTCGGTTCGGATTATCCCAGAAATGGATAAACCGATTATGAGGGTCAATTTTCATTTATCATCGTATTTTATATCATAGTTATTTTTTCATATATACCGATATATAACAGTAACGTTCAGTCAGTCACGTTAAGGATAACTGTAGTTCTAAATGAACTCGTTTCGATAAGTACAAATTGTGGTAATCGTATCGTAATGTGTTTGTTTCATACCCGGCATGTTTCTATAAAAACCGTATATAATGGTTATACGTACATCTGGTTAGTTTAACATTAGACGAAAATAATCGTTCAAGGTTAAGAAGAGTGTAAAGAACGATAAACGTTACGGCTTCAGTATTTGGAAGCTCGTATCTTAAAACAAAAAAGTTGATGATTAATCATTAAATTATTAATAATGTGACGTGGTTGACTTACATACAGGCTATGATTACGCGAGCTTTCTGCTTAACTGGCGTTATTTAACTTAAAACATTACTTAAATCTTACTATAGTTTTTTATTTTAAATTAAATTGGTTAATTCAATCTTGGATCGTACAAAAATCTCTCAGTGAAAATTTACCTGAATATTATAAACTAAAAAACATATTAAGCAGAATGGTAAAGAATTTAAAAAATTGTTCCTCAACTAGAGCATAAAACCGAAAAATAAACTTTCACATAACTGTAACTGAATTGGAGAGTAAAATTCAAATTTCGAATTCCGTTTAAAACTTCCATCTCGTAAATGCTCCAGTTTCCGCACTGGAAGTAGCTAGAGTTCGAAATTCAAATTCGAAAAATACGCTCCTTTCCGCTTCCGACGTTTGATTCCTCCCGTGATACGACGTTTCCTCTGCTGTATTTGAATATGATTTTACGTTAATGATTTTGTATTAGAAACTCATTTAAAATAAACCTTTTTTGTAATTCCTAAACTTAAATGTTACCAAACTTATAAAATAATAATAATCACCATATTGCAGCATCCGGTATAGAAATATGTAGAAATCGTAAATATTTCTATATATAATTAACTACCAATGTATTTAATAAACCCTCAAGCATCGATAAAATAATATGGTGTACGATTTGTACCAACACAATAAGTACGTATTAACGTATCAATTGTTGACTCGATGTCATAATGGCAAAGAATACAAAATTTCAACAATACGAAAGTTCATTTTAGCGCTTTCATCGTAGTATCAAATACGCTGTACCTAATGGACTGCTACCAAACTAGCGATGCAGAGAATGTATGGTGGCAAGCGATGTGTTTCAACGAAACATTGCTCTTGGAGATTGGAAAATTATATCGCACATAAATTCATGTTAGGAGCACTACAGTAATAGGTATTTCCGCGCGATTCCATCCGCCATATTGAATGAACTTCGATTGAATGAAATCTTGCCTTAACAGTGTATTGATTGGAAATGTAACAATTTCTTTTGAATAAAATGTTTAATACCCAAATTTAACACTGCAATTAGTATTGGTTTTTCAATTACCTACAAAATAAATTCGTTTCTAATTAGTTAACAATTTAAATAATTATTGACAAATTTATTAGAAAGGTTATAGAATTAATGGTGTATTTTTGAATGTAATAGGTTTTAACTGGCCTAATTTTTAAACAACAAATAATGTAATCAAATTCAACATAATTTTAATTGTTGTATCGAAATTAAACATTGAATCTGTATTTAGTTTGCTGCTTAATTCCTACTCGACTATAAAAAGTTCATAGTATTTTAAATATATAAGATTGGTTTTAATGGATCATTTTTATATTTGTACTTACAAAGTTAGTATAACTTTACGAAAATACAATAAAATTGTTTGGAATACATAAATATATTTGCAGTCGGTTAGAACGACCAAAAAATCCCACATCATTTGTACCGAAATATAAATCATACGAATACTTCTTAGAATGCCTACATTTTACGAGTTTCTTTGGGAAAATAATAAAGAATACATTGCGTTATTCACGTCACGACTGGGTATTGTGGTCGGGCATAGCCGGGTATCTATTGCGGATATCCTTCAAATTCGTCCGGGGCATCCGTCACTCTTATACGTATTTACCTACGCGCGTGAGCCGATACGAAGAGCTAACTATTTTTAGACAGTCCATTTTTTATCTTATCCACGAAGCATATCTACATAATAAACTTCGCTGAATGGTACAATAAAGTTTTAGTTATTTTACTATACTTTAGGCTATTCATAAAGGTATTGCATATCTTTAATTTACGTATTATAAAGAGGTTTTGAAGCCTTTTTATTGTATTTAATACCTTCATAATTCACAGGTGTCATTTGTTTGGGCTTATTTTTAAGTAGACATTTAAAAGAATATTAAAGTAAAATTTTCCAACTTATCTAGAAATAAAAAATAATGAAGATACGCTACTTAGTTGAAACATTGTCTAAAACAAATAGTTTTGGAATCGATTCCAAAGTTTTTATAAGTTATACTTATAAGTTTTGTTTCCAGATGTCTTAGGGAGAATATACGAATATTGTATCGTTAGAATCTATTTCTTCTTAAATCTATGTGAAAAGGCAAGAATCACGTAACGCACATTCGCTAGCATACCTCTAAACCAGGCTATGCTTTATCACCGGAGCTGAAGGATTTTTACGAGCGAGTCCGCGGTGTGCGCTTTACTAACATGTCCTACCACTAATAAGCTACGTGGCATGGTCATTTTATGGAATTCATTTGAGTTATAACATTTCCTAAAAGACTTTTGGTTTGGTTCATTTGAAGCTGGAGGCATTTTGAATCTTTAGATACAGTAAACTGCCTCAGGTGAGTACTTTTTAAAAGTCTATAGAGACTATATTATATAGACAATACGCAATCAAAATATGAAAACATATAAAAATTTTCCATTAATTCCTCGGTCGATTTGATCCTAGGTGTTTTCCATTCTAAAACTCATCGAAAATTCTGGAACCGATGAATTATTCAAAAAAATAATTCTCTCTTTTTAAGAGAGTTGTCAGATTCGCCATAAGTTACGAAGTTATAAAAATTTTACTGTCCTATTTTCTGGCAGTAAAGTGTGGTCAATACGGGGGACGATCCCGTTTTATTGTGCCAATAACGCCACCCTATTGCCGTGGGCCGCAAATTGCCCGTTGTTATAGTGCGTCGAAGTGAAATGAAGAACCTTTGAGATTTAAGGCTTTACTTGCCCAGTTAGAGTTATTACGACCTTCTTCAGGTACCTACAACAAAATCGGTTCTGGAATCTTTGCTAACTTTTTTCAACAGGCATTTATTTTGATTATCAGTTTTCTAGATTCAAAATTATTTATTACCTCTGTTATTGGAAATCCATATAAATTATACAAATACTGAATATATATTATACCCTTTATAGGTAAGAATGTCGATATTTCATAAATAATATGATTTATTTTGTTAAGGAAAAGAAGGAAAATGAAAACAAAAATGTTTCCAGTAATAATATAATTGAAGGTAGTGCCTTAGCACATCAGGCGGAAGGTGAGGACAATAAAACGGCAACAAACAGACGAACTGCGGATTGACAGTGTTATAAATGATATGGTGTTTCATAAGAACCGTTCGCGAACTTGCTTATATATTATAAATAATGCAACTGATACAAATACTGTTATTATTTAAAGCTTACAAATTTTATTATTTCTATTTCAGTGGTATGCGTATTTAATTCCATGGGTAAATATGGAACCATTAAATATTTTATTCCTCCTGTTTTGAATAATCGTTCGTATAATTGAAAATAGAAGGCCTTTGAAGAAAACTAATCACTGAAATAAAATATAGAAATGCGTCTGCCTCTTCCCAACTTAGAAAGCAGAACAATAAAAATGGAAAAGTTTTAATTTCAAGGCGAGAAGTTAATGTTATAATTTGTTATAGTATGCAGTTTGTATTGACTAAAGTTCTATCATGTTCTATTGTATTCTAAAGAAGGATCGTTGTTTGACTTTGGACAAGGCTTTATCTTCCTATTTCTTTTCGTTAAACACTTAAATGAACTTAATGTTAAAGAAAACAAAATATTAATGAACACTTATGTTTGCCAGAAATATACAAATTATACAGTAATACAGACAAAACAGCAAATTATATTTTATACATACGTAAAAACAATTACATCAGAGAATCATTTAAATATTATATATTCACTTCCGATAAAAATAAAGATTGCCATACAATTATCTAAAACATGTTTATTATATTCGATTATGAAATTTTGCTACAATAACGGTGAAAATCTACAAAATAACTGAGACAAATATTTAATTATAGTGAAAAGATTTTTATTTGAAATCTCGTGTGACATGCCATTACAAAGTCGTCAAACTGCAGAGCGGTGGGATTGATAGGTAATATAAAATCACTAAGTAAAGCTAGTCGTAACATACTCCCAAGGTGCACATCTTGCTACCATAAAACCAGACATTTATTGAAATATCATAATGTATCGATTTTGTTACAATGCCTTTGGAGTTACTGATTTCTTCGTCACAGATCGTAAGGCTTAAATAATTTTATGAAAAATTTCCAATACCACGATACGATATTGACTACGATATAAATAAAATATGCGGGTTGGTTATCTTTATTTATTACATAAGTTTCAATTATTTTTAAGGATACATAGCAAAATCATTATTTTCCCAATTCGCGTCAGTTTAGGTACTGTCCAGCCCTCATCATTACAAGTGACTTAAGATATTAGAAGTCAATTTAGCGAATTTTAGAGCTAATTTCAACAACCTCTATTTTTTCGTAGCTGGTTCTTTATAAATAAGTATATTATATAAACACCGAAATATTTGCATATGGAACTCTGTAATATTTTTTGCATATTTAATGTTTTGTTTATTTTAAATTAAATAAACAAGAAGTAAAATTCTGTATAACTTCTGTCTGTACATTTATTGTTGCAAAAATTAAAATGCAAGAACGTAAAAAAGAATTTTCTACCCCTAGAAAGTCTCAACGGGCCATAAAATTGACTTGTAATTACGAAAAGAAACGAACTTTATTAAAATGTCACGTAGTACTGTAATTTAACACCCAATTTGTATTAGAAATGTGTCTGGAATTCAAAAGAGAGAAAGGCAATCGGTTTTCCTGGAATTTAAAAGGGGTGAGGTCAAGAGGTAAGAATTATTCTATCTTCAATATACATAAATTACAAAAATCTTGTTATCTTGATTGTTAATAAAATACTTAGTACAGCTAAAAGGATAGTTAGATATATAATTTCAAAAATCTCTATATATACGTTCCTATATAGTGCCTGAGGTGCGCAATCAATGTATTCTTGATGTTTCTGTTTAAAATTCTACATAAGTATGTAATGATTTTGAAAATAGGTATATAGGTTTAGAAAATAATATCATATAGGTACAAACTTTATAACTAACACAGCAAGTTGGTAATTCATTGAATTCAATTAATAATGAGAACAATAACTATCGGGACAAAGGCCTTAAGGGGAAGTTTCCACTTGTTGTTAAGTTGGAGCGTCCACGCGTCATAATCTTAAGAGTCCGGCTGGAAACTTGCTCTTAACCGGGCAATAATATGCTATAAGTTTCTCCTACATGTTGAAGCTCATAAGATAGGGACTTTGTATCTATAGAAAACCGATAGCAAAAGTGGAAATTCTTAAAAAGATCGATAGTATATCGTGCGTTTACTGCTAGAAATTGATAAATTCAGTTCCTGTAATGTACATAAAGTACATTTGAAAGTACATTTGATTTTAAATTTCCTTAAACTTTGTTAATGTAGCTAACCCTGTAGTCTTGGATCGTAACAATTTTCCTAACTTAAAAATGAACATATGCTAATACATTTCGCAAAAAACTGTATTTATCGGTGTACACAGACGATAACATTTAACGCCCAATTGCCTATCTATTTTTTATGCCTAAGCTGTGCTTATCGCAACACTGAGGCCATCAACGTATAACTTATAATTCACTGCCTTAATTTTATATAGGTCCCTAACCAAATATGTCATTTTATATTTTTATACAAATCTCCGAATATTGAACTGTGTTACTGTATATGTAAAAAACTGTATATGTGAATGGCTTTATGTTCATTAAGTATTTACTTATCAATATTTTTTACACTGTTCTCATGAAAAAAATACCTTTTTTAAGATGTGTCACTGTCAAATTGAAGTAGCGATATATGCTTCGTCCATTAATAATAATGGCAAACAATTTTATCTTACTGATAACAAAAGTCCCCTTTTTTATCAAGTACAGTCATAAGGATAATTTAAAATATTGTCCTACTTTGCAAATATTCGTAGTAAACGCAAAAAGTAAGTGGGTTATACAATTGTTGAGACATCGTTTCATTATAACGTTCGCTTTAATTTATTTTATTTAATAAACATTTTCTTATTAAAACTGATTAAATTAAAATAAAAAATAATCTCTATCACATAAATAGTCAGGTTGGAGTAAGCCTAAGTTGGGGATGCCTCCACCACATCATCATGACCAGATTGTTAATAATAATTAGCAACTTCCGTAATTTATAAGTATAACGTCGAGGACTCAAAAGTTTTTAGAAGTTCTGTAAGCCATCTGATAAATATCTATACCTACCTATTTATTTTGTTTTAAGCGAATTTATATGCTGCAATACAGACAAATAAATATATTAATTTTTGTTTTTCATAAGTAGGGTTTAAGTGTGCGGATTTTTACTAATAATGACAAGCACTATAAAACCGCAGCCTACTGAAGAACATTGTGTATTATTGAACATACAGATCCTGGTTGAAAGGTGACGTTGAGTTGTGATTTATATTCGTTGCGTTAAAATTATAGAAAATCATCAATTAACATGAGTGATAATAAAAAAAAACTAGCTAACATTTTAGAAAAGCCCCGTAAGTGCAAATTATAATTTTCACGTACGTAGTTATAAATGTAAAGGCCGTGATGTATTGTAATGAGCGTTCGACTTTAGTATATGAATTCGGCAGCACATAATTCAGTAATTGATGAAATCAGCTGACTGAGCTTTCACGTTTTTAGAGCATATAAAGAAAAAACGCATAGAGTTCACCTGACCGTAACCGTTCCTGTCACCCATGGTCATCTCCAAGACCCGAAGTTCCAGGAGACGCGTTGTCAACAACGAACAACTGAAGGAATAACTTCAGTTGTTATTTAATGACTTTTGCAGCTGATTTAATTAATTTTTATATCAGGTATGCGGAAATTAATAGATTGAAGTCGAATCGCGAACAGTGCTTCAAGGCCAAGACTAGATGAATAGTGGTACATGACCCGAATGAAACTTATAATTTATTAGGAGTTTCTCATTTGACAATTAGATCTATATTAAAAATGTACCTAATAAAAGCTTTCAACCAGTTTGTGTATGTAGTATTATTATTGAAGTATAAGAGTGTCTACAATAACACTAAAAAGTATTCTGTTTATTGGTGTATTTCTACTTTCAGGTTCTATAGTTGCAAGAGTGTATCAAAAACCCACTAATATGTTACCAACATTGCCTCCTCCGACCCCCACAAGCCCACAGCCTTCGAACACAAACAAAAATACTCAAGGGTCCCAAGAAGGCAAAAGATACGCCTAGAAACCTTTTAAAAACTTACAAGTATTGTATAACAACTAAAAAAAAATCTGATTTCATTCTACCCAATTGACATTGATATTGTCAATATCCTTGAGATTCATACACGCTGCCAGATGGAAGTCATATTCAAACATCAGATGGACTGTAATGATTCTTTGTTTGCCCAAAACATCTGCACGTACACCCCACGCCCCGTACCACTTCATACTTCGTTTGACCGTGCTTGAATTTCCAGATAACAAAACATTGCAAAGTTATATATAGAAACCAGGAGTGCCTATTCTTGCAACGGTATGTTCTAATATACAAATTTCCGTCGTCATGTTTTAACTGGATGTTATAATTAAATAAAAATATCTTATATCGCACTACAAACATATCTTAGTTCTGTAACAATACATTATAAATTTTATTTGAACTGTTTCTAATATTATTTAATTTCAATTAATAAAGCGGTAACAAAAATATTATCCAGAAATATTTTCGATAATTTTTTTTACTCCGTCACAAGTGGAATAGAACTATTGCTGCTTAGGACATTATAATATAAATATTGGAATTGCTATCGCTTATATAGTAGCAGAAGTGTTCTTATTGCAAGCAGACGTCTAAGATTTCAAAATGGATTTTCTTAAAAATGCGATAACGGCGACTGTTTCAAGTGTGGCACCTGGAAGTGAGTTATTTGATGTTTCTTTATATACGGATGATAATTAAAGCTGTTGCCTTTTTTTATATTTTTTAAATTTCGAGCACTATGTAGTATGTGAAGTCGAAACGCGAATTTCATCGTTCACTACTATTCTATTTATAATCGATGGTTCTTCCTTCTTATTTAATGCCCAAAAGAGATATGACATAATTATTAGTACAGATTGCAATGAATACCTTAAATAATTTATTTTACGATTTTTGTTGTCAATTCGTATTTCAGATAAGTAATGCGCAAAATTATTTTTTCTTTAACAAAGAGTTAATATGTCTATATCTTATGTATAAAACAGAATAAGATCGATAAACAAGTATATCTGCCCTACAGCAATCTTAATAATTTATATAAATATCACAAAGCTGAAAAGTTTGTTTGCTTGTACGGTCGAGTTGACGCATCTCTGAAACGGAATTGAATAGAGAAATTTTTCAGTGTTTCGATAGCTATCCTTTAAGGTTAATTCGCCATAAACTTTTAAATAGTTTTCACATTTGTATATTGTTATTATGTGATACAGGGAAGTTGCGTGGGTCTGCTTTTTATACTTCTGTCTAATAACAAAGAACTGTTATATACAAAAATGAGTGTTTGATTGTATTTTATGTACTGCTCTTCAATTGTTTGCTATTAATCTTTATAAAACTTTATCTATTGTTAATATAAATAAAATATCTTTTAAAATTTCAATGATATTCCATAGGATTATGTCACCTCTGAAACAAAAACTAAATCAAATTCAGTTTACCCGTATCCCAATGAATGCTTCAGTCAATCAAAAATATCCATTTATAACATTTCTCTAAACCTAAAGTGGTTAAAAATCGTGGAAAAGATTTTTAATCTCAATTTAGTTCTCTAAAAAAATATTATTATCTTTTCTGTAGACGCTATTGCAAGTGTTGTGACTTCCAAAACTGTGGCCGTTGTACCAAAACCTATATCACAGCCAAAAGAGAAGACTGGTGAAGAAAACAAGTAAAGAAGAGAGAAGAATAAATAGAAAAAAATGAAATAAATTTATTCACATTTTGAATTTTCTTTTAGATATGAATAAATCTAAATCTATATATATCTAACCTTATAAAGATCAAGTAAATAAAATAGAACTGTTTGTTTCCAATAAAAAATAGAGATTATATTTTTACAGAAATATAATTTATGTCTTTTTGCCTACCTGTTGATTCTGGTTAACCAGAAAAATAGAATTTTAGTAGACGTTCAATATTAGATAGCTATTATCGTAAATTTTCACTAAGGTTACGTTCACTTATAAAAACATTTAATCCAACGAAATTCTGTCTCTCAGTTTTCCTGGCAAGTGTTTGGATTTCTGAGCTTAGTATGGAATAAGTTTAAAAATTGTCAGATAATTTCATGTTAATGTTATTATCACTTTCCATACGCAAGGCTTATAACTGATCGATTATATTTTCATTTCGATCTCCGATAAGAATTAAAAAAAAAACTTTATTAATTTTTATATTTACCATTAATATTGACCTTCGATTTCACTTGAGTTAAAATTATGTACAAGTTATTTTTAGTGTCGAAGAATTTATTTTAAAAATTTCGTACGGAACCATAATCAGACAATATTTTTATAAATTTTATTTCTGTTAAAAGCTATTTTTGTATTACAAGCAGACTATCAAGTTTATTTCCACAATCCTAATTTGTAAGTATCAAATTTATTTAATACACATCGATTATAATATTTTTATATTAGAAAAAATTTCAAAAAATTTAAACGCATTATATACTTTTAAGAATATCTCTATCGATCTGATATTATATTATTATAAACTATATTATAGGTACCGGGTGGTCGATGGGAAAAATTTGATTTTTAATGCGCTTTTGTTGGCTTCAGTGTGAGATACGAGTATAACATCAAATAAAATCAATTTTATTTCTCATTTTGTAACTAATTAATATTACGAGTACCGGACATCAATATCACAAGTACTTAGCCGTCTTTGAAGAGCTGTACCTACTAATGTGAAACTGAGAGTTGAAGATAACACCTGTTTATTATTTTATTTGTTCAAAAATATGCCAAGAAAGCATTTGCAATTCATAAATTCAAGTAAACACATAATTAACTAAGCATTGAATATATCGCAAATTTAGAAATAATGGCAAACGAAACAAAATTTTCTAATTTTTACTAATATTAAAGTTGTTTAATTTCGAATTTTTTTCCAACTACAATTAATACTTGCAACTTGATATAACAGAACAAAATCACAAGATTGAAAATATAACCTGCATTCCGATCGGGACTCAAACCCGTAACTCCGACATCGCGGCTGCTTTGTCCGACCTCTGGGCTACGGAGGCTTCAAATTTAATTTTTAAGTCAATATTTAATATGTAACCCCTATAGGGAGTTTCTCGTTTGTTTTACTCATATGGTAGCAAGACATGATGATTGCATTCTCTCATATATTTAAATTCTCAATTAGATTTTTTTTAAAATAGATATAAAAGTGAAATACAAAAATAAAAATAGTATAAAAAACCTACTCTAGGCGGCCACCAGCAGCGGAGCTTGGCCCAAGCTACCGATGGTTAGGGCGACAGAGAAAGAAACTGTCTGACAATACATTGTTTTTCTCATATATTTATTTTCTCAATTAGGTTTTTTATACAATTGATATAAAAGTAAAATACAAAAACGTAAATACAAAAATAAAAATAGTATAAAAAACCTAATCTGGAAAACTATCAGCAGTGAAGCTAGGCCCAAGCTACCGATGACAATACATTATTATTACACTTTGTCTCTACCGAAGTTGACGATGACGTTCACATAACCACATTAGTTTCACAAACAACCGTAGAAGCGTCAAAAGCTGTTTTTGTGAACCATTCAATATAATACGAATGATGACTACATAGGACAACGTATAAGCATGAAACTACCGATAACAAACAGCAGAGTAATATATTATTACCAAAAGTGTGTTCGCAACAACGGGACGCTTTGTTGAATATTTGAGTGTATTTTTAAATTCAGTGCTTATAAGATTTTAATAAAAAATCTTAAAGGCATATAATGGGTAGTAGTCATTCATCATATGGATTTAAGGGTAAGTCTGTTTTTCTTTATCTATACTGGTGTCTATTACGTGTTCTAAATGATATCGTAACTACATGAATTTATCTATTTAACGTATTTTCTGCTTATAAATTCGATCATTTGATAACGTGATAAGACGAAAGTTGACGATGAATAGTTAACAATAAAAAATAATATATCTACAGACGAAAAACGATAGTGCACTTAACCTTAGCCCCTTTATTCATAGATAAAAATATTTTCTTTATTGATTACTGTTATCAGTCCCTTATAACAGTTTGGTAATAACTAGATATGTAAGTATTATTAACTTTTGCAATGTTTTGACTGTCATGTTAGCGATAAGTACTATGCGATTTCCTGATGTAAAATAAAATGCTAATGAACGGTTTGTACGTGATAAAAGTTGTCGGAAAGCTAAATTTAAAATATAAAATTAACATCACCAATGAAACAATAAAGCTAACAGTCAGAAGCCAGACATAATCTATCAATACGTATGTCTTAAAATCTCAAATTCGTAAATCATATGAATATTTTAATCACATTGATTGATCTTCAATATTGTTGAATAAAAGACATCTGTCGAAAGAAAATGTAGATATTCATATTTAACGTGGGAAAAGTCAATGTCTAGCTAATTATTACACATTAATGTTTACTTTCTCGTCTTTTTTATATATGTAAACTTTGCAACATTCATTAACAACATTTCAGTGCCCAAATTTTTAAAGAGGATTTCTTTAAGATATAAATCTGATAATTTGTTTTGGTTTTAGGAGCATCTCATTTAGCGGAGGCGAGAGTCTATCAAAAACCCACCAATATGTTACCTCCGTCGCCTCCTGAGACACCTCCGCCCTCCCCACCTCAAAAGAAAAAAACAGAAGAAAAGAAAGAAAAAAAGAAATAATAATTATAAGATAGTGTAGTGTATTGAGTTCTAGTGTTTTTATTTCTTTTTCCACAGTCTTCTTTTAGGCCTCTAGCAGATGTATGGTGTCACAATGATTTAATTTAAGAATTCAATGAGAGACTGAGTAATCGAATTCTCATATTATCGTTTGAATGACAATTGTTTAAGATATATTGATTTTATAAAAACTCCATAATGTGATATTGTGTAAGTGACAGATAAATTAAAAGAAAAACAAAAAATCAGTAAACGATACGCCCAAATATAACGAGCGAATATTTGACGAATATGAAATATATGGTCCCAAATAAGACAATAGTGCGTCAGTGTATATTTAAGTATCATATGGTGAAGGTATCACAACAAAAGAGCCTTATGCTCCTCTGTTAATGACTGTCAGATTTATAAATGACTACCGGTGCCACCCGGTTCACCCGTGTAATGTTTTTATGAATTATATATATTCATAAACTATAGCCTATGTAAGCTATATTAATACAAAGTTTCATAAAAATCTATTCATTAGTTTTTGCGTGACAGAGTAAAAACATACATAAATACATTCTTAAAAACGTTTGTGATATTATAATATTAGTAGGATTTTAATCACACATCAGTAACTGCTGTATCCAGATGTGATTTAATTTGTAATAAAAATCTTGAACTTTGAATGCATTGTAACAATTGTATTATTATTTTAATCTTTGTCTCAATTTGCATCAGAGGCTCTTTATGACAGATATTAAAGTTTAATTTCTTGTTAGTGGTTATCTACTACCATCGTTTACAGTTGAAAAATGAGACTAGAACGCATTTAATCACGAAATATAACCCGATAAGAAATACAATTTTGAAAGATACTTTAAATTATCTCTTTAAAGCTTACAACTGACCGATAGCAAATATATCTACTTGCAATTGTGATAAAAATATTAAAGAGAACTTTTTACATGTTTAATATTTATATTCTGTTATTTTTCCCCTTACACAAAAAAATAGCAATATCGTTACATTTAATATTTTAAAATATATAATCTTTATATACCAACCTGATGCAGGACACCCCAAAGTCAAGCAGTTTAAACCAAAAAAGCGTGGTACACTTGTAAGACAAATCTTTATGTTAACTAATTTTAAACTAGAAAAATGAAATAGAATTAAAAAATGTAAAATTAAGTGCGTCATCCATCATATATTCAAGAAGATAAGGTGAACATCCACATTCGTTTGTAAACAACCATTGAATTGTATGAAAAGTAATTCTTGCATTATATTTTCTACAACACGATTGATTACAACATAGGACAACGCATTCTAAGCGTAAAACCGCAGATAACAATTGACGAACTATTATTATCGAAATAATACTGCGAGTATCACGACGTTTCCTTGTTGTCGACATTGCATTTTATTTATTGAATTAAATTACAATAAAAGTAGTCTCATAATTGTAACAAGGATTCGGCAGAATATCAAAATGAGTTCTGGTAAATCAAATGATATGTTTCGTGGTAAGTATTATTAATTTTGTCTTTGAAAAAATTATCATTGTCATGTTTACATTTTAGTTACTGACAAGATAAGTGGGGATTAATTGTTATTGATTTAACGTTTGCCCCCTATAATATGAAAAAGGCCTGTACCGCTGTATGTATTCTTGATACTTCCAGATATTTATAAAAATTAATTTTCCAGTTGTATTTACCTATCTAGGAAGTATCTAACAACCTAGCCTCATCAAGACAATTTCTCCATATTAACATTATAACGGCATTTCAACGCCTATTGAAACCATTAGGTAATTTTAATTATTTGTTACATGGAATATTTATGTAAACATAGAAATAAATCGGGTTATATAATAGGAAGTTACAATCAAAACTTTTCTCCTCTATGTATATTTTAAAGAAGAACTTATTATTTTACCGTTACCATACGGAAAATCGGTTAAGCGATTTAAGCAATTTAGGCAAGACCTAGCAAACTAACCAACTTTATGTTCGCAAATTTTTTTATCGTATGTGGGCAATTATATCTAAATAAATCGCGACCAGATATGGTAAACATAGAGTTGAAATTTTGTTCCTCAGAAAGCATTCGATACCTTGTTCATTTTTTAAATTCATGTTTATTTACTACTTTGTTACAGCATTAGCCAAGCCGTGGTGTATTACCAGTTATTTCTTTTTGTTTCAGGAATTTCTAGTGGATCTAGTGGCAGTTTTGTATCCAGTTTATGTGGAGCAACAGTGTTTCAAGAACCCAGTAATACTCTACCTTCAACACCTCCTCATACGCCGCCACCATCACCACCCACTAAAGATAAAAAAAATAAAGATAAAAAGAAATAACATGATACCCTAGTCATCAAGTGAATACAGTAATATTACAAAATTATTAATTATTTTATTTTTAAGAAACAACCTTATATATAGGGTGTTTGGGGACTGCTCCCGAAAACGAAGACATGTAGTACTAAACTAAAAAAATTAATATTTTTAAAACTGTTAATTAGCGTTATTTCGCTCCATCATGTTAGTCAAGTTGTTTTTGTTATCATGCTTCATTGCTGATTCGTTTTTTTAGGAAAGTAATGTATTTTTTATGAAATTATCGTTTCATTTAGATGTACAAGATAGAGGGTAAATAATGTTAATAAAAAGTGTTACAAATATGTCTTTTTTTTTGTCCGGATGGAATTTTATTCCGTCCCTTTATCAAAGGTGTCATTAGTACTATCACCTGTCTTCGTTTTCCTTCATATGGGTCATGTAATCGTCTTTCATAGATGGAAAAATCGTGAAGTGCGGTGTGCGTTTCGATTTCAGTCTATTAATTTCTTAATACTCGAAGTAAAATTAAATAAGGCCGGTAGCAGAACATCAATACTGACATATGATATAATATGGCTAAGATCCTAAGGTTGGTAACGCGTCTTCATCTCTACATGTACTTTCTTTTTTTAGGATGGATGTTCGCGTTTTTAGCATATTGGCTATTAAAACTAACCGGACGGTTTGGGCGAGCGTGAAGGGTTGGAGGTGTCCATGGGCGATAAGAATCGCTTAGCTAAACTGTATTCTCGTTTGCCTTCCTATCGGATAAAAGACATCCAATATTGACATCCAAGATTTCATTACATTGTTTGCTAGTTACACGTAAAACTTATAAAAGCGTGTTAAATCCTTTGATTCAGCTAGACCACAGATACTTTATTAAGCCTAACCTGTCTCACTCTTACTCATCCATATCCCATCAATTATCTCACTTTCACATAACTTAAGTTCGACATTTATAAAAAGACGTCACTGACCTCGTTACGAAGACTGTCTGATTGACAAGGACCTAATATAGAATTTTTATAAAAACAACTTTATTGTAATGTAATAAAGTTTAAATCTATTTTAGTCTTATACGTCTGTATTGTGCTAAAACAGTGTCAATGTATGGCAATTGGTTCGCTCATTCAGTTGTGTTATAGCCGTTGTATTGGGAAGTGGATTTTAATTCGTTTTTTTAGTTTTTTTTTTCGTTTTTATGTGTGACTGTTTAATATTACTGCAATTCATTAGTGACAGTCCAGATTTTATTTCATTTTAAGTTGATTTTTGTAAGTTTTTATTTATATTTTCTTTGTCTTTGTACTTAATCTATTAAGATATTGAAGATACTTAACAGCTGTTGAAACCTGATTTAAACACTGAACAAAATAAATAATTTAGTTAATACAAATTTATTAGCAGTTACTGCTGAAATAATTTAAATTATTGGACTTACTAAATGCATCGGAAGATTTTTTTATGTATATAAATATATTAAGGAGTGCCACGTGTATTTAAATTTGCTTTATTTCTGAGATACATAAACAGTAATCTTATCTTAAACACTGATAGTATAGTAATTAGTTGAAATAAGTTGGTGTTCCGTGTAAACATAATTCCAACCTAATCTTAATTGTTCATTTTTATATTTAAATGGAACATATCGTAATTTATTGCGAAGACAAAGTTTGGAACATGACGAACATTTCAGAGCGTACAAAATATATGAAACAGTCAATTCTTCACTTGTTTTATTTTTGTCGATCGAACGTTTTATTTTAATTACTATCACATATTTGCACGTATTGTCGATATTACGTATAATTGAATGAAACTATAATAAAAATCAAATTGTCCTTGAAAAGGATAACCGATTGCCAAAGGAATATCGTTAGTATCTCAAAACATTTTGTACGTCGATAATGGTTAAAACTCTTTGAAAGAGTAGTATTATTTCTTATCAATAGAACTATGTTTGATATGAAAACAAAAAATCAATAATTATAAAAAATGTATGTGTTTTACAGGAATTAAACTGAAAATTATTGCTTTACTATCTATTTAAACAGAGTGGAGATTAATTTTTATAAGCGATGAAATAGGTATCTTTCTTTTAAATGGAGAATGAATATAACAAAGTATCAAGAAGCTGCAACTGCACACAAAATTGGTATAAATATTTTAAACGTAAAACTGATTTGAATAAAATAAAAAAAATCTCATAATATATTTGAAAATTTTATTTTTTGACTGCTT
Source organism: Hebomoia glaucippe (assembly GCA_025727935.1). NCBI lineage: Eukaryota > Metazoa > Arthropoda > Insecta > Lepidoptera > Pieridae > Hebomoia > Hebomoia glaucippe. The sequence goes on along the minus strand of JAOSYY010000012.1, from coordinate 7,507,552 downwards.
TATAATATTTTAATTGTGTAGTCCGCTCGTTTGGACTTGCTATATTCTACCGTTAAGTGAATGTATTATTTTTCTTACCGTTACTTTAGATACTCGACCAATGAGTCAGAATAAACTCAGGTAGAATTCTAAACTAACTCATTAATTGCAGAGAAAGTGTTTGAAGGAATAACATTAGAATAAAGTAGCCACTACATGGTATATAGGCTTGCAGAGTAAGTTGGCAGGAAGAGTTCTTCATAAAAGGAATTGTCACAAATATATCTCAACGAGTGTTTCAACCTATCAATACTTAAAGTATATTTATTACCAGACTGTTCTCAATATAAAGTATAATATTTATATATTATATAGCCTCAGAGGCCTATCCTGAAAATAAAAAACGTTACTAGGTAAAACAACCAGACGACTTGTAATTTTATTTGAATAAGAGGTATAGATTGCATAGATTTTCTCACTTTTCTCGTAATTTTATATTAATGTTGTAAAAGCAATAAATGAATGCGAAGAATCTTGAATTCGAACGGACCACAAAGTATCATTCATAGATGAAAAATGGTGAACCATAAGTGTATATACGTTTCGAATTTAACATTTGTATTTCTAAATGCTCTATATATAAATAAATAGATCGAAAACATACCATTAGATAATTAATGACATGTGGTTGTCTTATCAGCCTACTTTGATATCAAATGTTCGTATACTTGTATGTAAACTAAAACTACCCTTACATTAATTAATGGCGAAACTGGTGGAGAGAAAAATTTGGAGATATTTATGTACCGCCATTTTTATTTAAATTAATTAAATAGCAAGTGAACTTATTGCTTGTCGATTATATACTTTCATAGAAAAAAACTGAGACGTAATTTATCTAGCACCTACTGTACATCAGGAAAACCCATTTGTAAACTGTGCTCAATTTGATTTTCACAATAAATATTCTATACTGGATGTTGCTTTACTCAAAGTTTTAAAAAATGGCTTTAAAATACATAATAAACTGAAGATGCAAAGAAAGTTGTATGTATTCCTGTAGCCATTTTAGTAGTGTACTCCGAAATAGGTAAATCTATTAGCAATGTTTTACAAGGATGATAATCGATATTAATCGTAGCAATGATCTATGAAAATCAATTATCACTATACTGTCTAAATGTGACACACTTTACTACTTATAGCATTTACTACTGTTATAAGTACTCAATCAAAGTGCCAACTCGACATATAACGGCGTAACAATAACACAGATTCCGGCTTTTTGCGATGTGGTCATACAAATAGGTAGTGTCATTGACCTGTAAATTTAAATATGTCGAAACCTTGCGAAAATGTTCAATACTTCGTTTTTATGTATACTTCGAATCTACTGACACCTATTGCACAGTACAGTGTTGGAACTTTCGAACGTATTTAATCAACTAATTGAACCTCTTTTGAACGGAACTTCAAGTATGTCTAGGTGATAAAAAATATTTATAAAAAACGTTATTTTGCTATATGTACCGTGTACAAATCCATATGCATTTAGTAGTAAGCGGTTATTTTAATATTACAATTTTAACATATATTCCGATTTTGTTTATCTGTATAATCATAGATCTTCGCATAGGGAGATTAAAAATTACGACATTCTTTTATGTTATATACTAAGTCAAGCGTATACGACTTAGGTTTCTGACAATAAAAATAAAAATGAGTGATTAACTAATACGTAATTCAATCAATTTTACCTTGACACTGTACCCTAATTATTTGAAGGTTTATATTGTAGGGCCGGCTTCAACCTTGACAATGCAAACACCGATTAGAAATATGTTCCTCATTGACTAATGATTCATATGTAAATAAATTCTTTGTTCTTACTAAAGGTAAGATCCATTAACATTCAATGCAAACAGTAATTGGCAATATATCAAATATACATAAATAAAATTGAATTATTGAATTACTTTAATATTAAAATACAAGCTTTCTGAGACAGTTACATTTAAAATAAATCTTAACCTTTCTAAAATAAAATATTTCTGTGTCTGTCCACGTTTTTGTTTCGGCGAATCTCTAAACGGCTAGAGTTATATTCACGAGGCTTCCAAACAACTAGTAATGTCAATGGGTACCTTAAACTTTATATACTTTGTCATCATCATAATGTGTCTTCTAAAATCATTGAAATATGTATAAAATTGACGCCACTAGAACTGCGGATATATTTACTACATTAATATGAGAAATACTTATTGAGTCACTATTCAGTAGTCAGTAGATACTTATCCTAAAATTAGCTATGTTAAATTGTAGCTAGACGTCTAGTCATTTTCGAAAGTTAAATGAATGGGAGAATGTGCCATCTAAGTGAATCATCCGCTTAAAGAAAAATATTGTGTTCCGGCTTTAACATAAGATTTTCCGAAAATGCGATAAAGAATAGGTCGCTAACGCATTTCTATTTATTAATACATTATCTGATATTACTTATACTCATAACTTTTTCACGTAGATATAGTTAAGTTGATCTTAAGAAATATTTATGTCCACTATCAGATAAAACTCTATATATGTATAAATTTATTTCCATAGGACATTAAGCAGTAGCTTAAATTTGGTTTCTATGCTTTCATTATATTGTTCTTCGAACCTGAATGAATAAGAATTGAAATATTGACCTAGAAATGTAATGAATTTAAAACAAAAGTCTTGGTTGAAACTTACACATAAGTCATTATCCAGTGAATAAAATATGATTCATTCTTTGCTTCGCCGGAAACTGTTTGAAATAATTAAGGATCGTTAACATTAGCTCCCGTTATTTTGTTGATCACGAAAGACAAAGGATTAGGTTTAATATTATTCATGTAAATGCAATAAAATGCGAAATAATTAAGGAATTTTGTATCAAAAGGGATTATAAGACCTTTCCAGCAATGATCGGGGATTCTTGAATCAAACCGAATACCTATCAATTCTTTAATCCTAGTCATGACGATTACAATCCAGAATTCCAGATGCTTTTTTATTTACTTAAAATTTTACGATTTAATTGTTAACTTTATCATATTTATATAGGAACGAAAACACAAATATGTAAAAGATTATATGAACAAAAAGGGTTTGTTTGTGGCTTTATAGTTCCTAAACTGATAAAGCTATTTTGATTTACTTTTTTGTGATTAAAAGTTAATTGCCATTGTTCCGATCTGTGATTATATATTGGTTCAGTATTTATTGTTATCCAACCTAAATTAAACTTTAATCTTCAAACAAAACAATGAAAAAATGTTATCTATCCCTAACTACATGAACATAAAGTCTTAACCCTTCATTTGCATTTAAAAATATCTTTAATCGCTATCCAGGAAGTGTCCCATTAAGCAGAGACAGCGAGGGTAGACGCAACTCACGTACAGACTCCAATAATCTTAAATTTACGCCACCTCGGGGTCTAATCGACCATTTTTTCCCGCCTGATTACCGGGACGCTAATATTGACCCCCCTTCTCAAACAAATGTTAACCCTTTATTCGTTCCCCCTTCGAAAAAAAGCCCATAAAATATATCTAATTAAAAAATATCCCCGTCTCAAGGCTGACGTTCATAAAGAATGTCAATTAAACTGGGACGGTTTTTCTTTTTTTTTTTGCTAATATTTCGTGTCTTTCCGCGGCCGGCGAAGGGTTAAGATAACGAAATTAGTATCGGTATGAAATATTGAGTAATTTAATATTTGGTGGGGGCCCTTTGTGATGGGCTTGTTTGAAGTCTGGTACTTTTTTTAATCTGTTTCGTTCGATCAGTGTAGGGGCATAGTGTCGTTATTTAGCTAGGAAGGTTTTGGTATTCTTTACATTGCAAATTCGCAAAACTATGGAAAAATGGAGGGCCATCTGTCAAGATGTTATGCGTACGGAATTGCCGAGAATGAAACAGATGAAAAAACATTTTACTAATTTTTTACGATTAATTTAAATGATTGATTCCTTTAGAAAATTCCTATATTAAAATATATTTTTTTTTGGTTTCTGTCACTACAAAAAATCATGTAGTCAGTTAAATAAATATATGACAAGAGTAGTGTATAAGTTAAACATACATCTAGCTGTAACAGCTTAGCTGCTAAAAGGATTAATAGTATTCGTGATTGGATAGACAACAATCAGAGCTATGATTCATAAGTTTCAAAATCTGAACATATATGGGACTATTTAATGGGTTATTATATATCTGATATATAAAATTCTCGTGTCACGGTGTGCGTAATTGAACTCCTCCGAAACGGCTTGACCGATTTTTATGAAATCTTATATGCATATTCAGTAGGCTTGAGAATCGGAGAACATCTATTTTTCATCCTCTTAAATGTTAAGGGTGGTCCACCCCTAATTTTTTTTTATTATTTAGTCATGTTTTTTTTTGATTTTATTTCTTTTTCAAATGTTCACCCCTCTACAATCAATCCCTATTTTTTATGTGGTGAAACGGTGTTTGCTGGGTCAGCTGTACGTATATATAAATACAATGTCCATATGACATTATATACATAATTTATCAGTGTATATTCTATATATCAATAAATATATGACGGAATACTATATATTCTAGTAATGTCTAATCAAAGTTACGACACTAATTTAAATACTCTAGCTTAATTAAAAAATATAAAGATAATCATAATTTAAACTAAGAAAGCCAACTAACCTTTTGAATAAATATAATTTAGCGATTAATTAACAAACATAGATTAACATTTCTAGGAACAGCATTAACTAACTAATTTCATTTGAATGAAAAAATATTTTTTTTGTTAAGAAAAATATAAATCTTTAGCGAGAACTCCTTGAAAAATCCTTATTAAATCCCGCCCGGCTAAATAAGTTCGTTTGGCGGGTATAATTTTTTCCTTCTTTTTATTATGGATCCGTGAGAGAATATAAAAACTCATAATTTTTCATTGTAAGGTTGCATATAATACCAGCATATATAAAATAAACAAGAATTGACCTAAACCCGTGTAATTTATAGTAAATGTAATTTGTTTTGTAAATTCATCATTGGTAGATAACTAATGTGCCACTGAAAAAAATCATCATAGAAAAACAAAATAAAAATTAAGAAAACGTAAATTTGAATTTCTTCTGATTCTAATAAAGAGAAGTGGATATAATTATATCTCAATAATTATATTCTTCCTTAAAAAAGATATATATCTTCACATTTATTTCAATATAATTGACTATGACGTGACGTCACCAATGCTGACCATTAACCCTTTCTATATATTTAAATCTTTTTTATTGTCATCGTCACAAGTTTTATGAGAATAATACCGAAATATATGTAGGTAATTGCTTAAATAGTATTCTTATTTTCTAAACCAAGATATCAGATGTGAAATATTTTTCAATTCCAATTGCAATTGTAAATACCAAAAAAAGTACTTTTAACCTACAGAACCCCAACACGGAATCGCGCTTACTTTTTTTAACGAGGCAACATTCTTGGCGATTTGTATGGCTTACGTTGTATAATTAGCGATTGTCTCTGCCTGCTATGGGGTGGCAATTTTGTATTGATGATTTTTTTCACTTGACTAATGAAGGGACGGTGAGAAATTGGCGGATTTGCAAACATATCGCGGGATTTGAGCAATTAAATGGATGAAAATTAACTTAATTCATTTGCTGGAAAAAGAAATACCAATATAGCAATAGGATTTTAAATCTATAAAAGCACTGACAGAAATTCATAGATTAAAGGCGAAACATTCATGATCTTGCGAATTATAAAAGGTGGTTGTAGGAATAAATGACATTTCTTAGTTTGTTTGACTATTTTCCAATATTGAGTATCGCATATTTTTCAATTTTTATTTTGATGTTATGAGAAGTCTGACGGAGAACTTCCATTCTGAAATTGAATTTTTTCTGAATTATCAATTTCAAACTTTTTAACGTCTAATGTCAGTCTTATAAAGAAGTTGATAAAACGAATTACTTATTAAGCATTGCCTATTTACGCATCAAACAGGTTTTGATATTTTTTTGTGTCGTAAACTACATATCACGTTATTCAGTTCTGAGTAGATAGATCAATTAAAAATAAAATGAGCACATAATTTGTAATGAAAGCATTATCCATGTTTTTCGAACCCTTCAGCCTGTTTATTAGAGAGATTATTTTACAAAGAACCTTCCGTTATCCCTAATCAATAAATCAGTACACATAAAAATTCATAAAAAGATCAAAATCCCTTTGTGTATCGGAGGCTGCTAATCGCACGAGAGCCTTCGATAGAGCCTTACCCGATCTCCGTCTATTCAATTAAAATCAATCTTTGAAGCGTTTTTGTAAAGGAAAACGATCAAAAGACGTCAAACATAATCAATTTCACAAACACCACTTTCCCCCTTTGTACATATTTTCAACGACATCTATTATCATTGCATTCCAAACTCTAGTAATTCGCAATACAGTTCATAATTGATATTCGGCTTTGAAAAAAGTCGAAAAATATGATTTATCGAATAGAATTTTATTAGTACCTCTGTGTATGAAAATTACGTTTTTATGCTAGATATATTTAAAGATGTTATTTGTTTGAACATTGATAGCGGTTTACGACATTTCCATATCGAGATACAGTCATCAATACTGTATCGTTGTATTATCGTTATAACATGGCATTAAGACTAAATCGCTGAAGGGAAAAATTGCTTAATAAATGCTTAGGAAACCATTCACTGAACATGTCCTTGTCAAGACATTAAAGTGAACACATATAAAAGCTTACTTATATTAGCAATACCTTTATTAATATCCTAGGGCTAAGTTGAGGCTGTTTCCCCTATTATAAAATCTTCAGCTCATCTTATTCATATTTTATAAAACGTGCAATTTTAAATTCTGAAATATGTTTCCATTAACTTACAAAATATATAACCAAAAAATCTGTAACCACGAAATCTTCCAAATGAAGCTTAATACAATCTTTCGTATAAGTTATATTATTATTAGTAGAGAAAGAAACTATCGCCGATTTCCAATTCAGTTAGATAGCAGCTTTTATTAATGTTCTATATGTTAAGATAGAGCTTTCGAAGACTTACCGTTGTTATCTGGGAGTATATTAATATTGGCAATAATTTATTGACTTATCAGGGTATGATTTTGGGAATCATTATAATATATATTATATCTTTAACATGGTTTTATTTATCATTCTCATAAATAAAGTACGGTGTAAATAAATCTTGGAAGTTAATAGAACTTTTTAATTGTCCTAATTCTGATGACAATGCTATAAATTCAGCAGATTGGATATAATCTAATGATGGAATTAGAAATTTGAAAGTGTTTTGTCAGGACAAAATGAAAGTAAGGACTGTTTTAATGCTGTTCAAAATTGTAACATGTTCGTTACACATGAATGAGGTAACGAAATATTTTGTTTTCCCCTATTTAAGTATATATAGACAATTTCATTACATTAATTATATGTCTGAAATAATCTGAAACTAATATTATGTTGTACTTAATATTTGTGTAAGGTAGAAACTGTATCGGCGCTGCTTTCACGCCGAACACAAACGCGTACAAACTTTGCCTCGCTTCAAATGCTTATTTTGCACGATAGTTTTGTGTGGATAAGACTAGTGATAGGTATTTTCAAGAAAAAATTGTTGTCCATATCTTTATGTAAATAACTTGAATTATATCTTTAATTATTATTTAAAAATTAAATTCTCGACTACATAGAAATTTACATCCTGACATTTGGATGTAGATTAAATGTGTTATGAAATATGTAACTGAAATTATAGATTGTTAAGAGTGATGTTCAAAGAAGCTTTTTGAAAATGTAATCTGTCATTATATTATAGGTACTTATATTTTCTTAGAAAACTGACCGCTTAAGCGGTGCAATGATAAGAAATTCAATAAATAAATGGTTATCAATTGCTGATAAGGTTGCTGTGTGTTTTTGTACCAACATAGACTGAAAAGTAATTTATTTTTAAATAATAGATATTAATATACTACATATCGGTATATTTTTAAATAATTAGACATTAGCAGATTTTATGATGATAAGGAATGCCGTATACAGTCGTACATGTGGCACAGTACAAGTTATAACCACTATATTTATTGAATATGCGTAGCCGCCTTTTGATCTATTACGTTCATAAATAATGTAGTTTAATCAAAATAAACATAGGAAAAATAGAATATATCAGGCTTTTATTAGTTTTTTTTAAAATAATTACATGAATTGCCGATGAAACATAATTTAACACGTTTAAATTTAGACGCATAACAAAGAATCAAACACGTTTTTGTAGATTAAATAAGTAAAACAATTATAAGTTATAAATTATATCACGTTTATCTAATTCAATGAAAATTTTCAATCAGCAAAAATTGCATATAATTTGTATGTTTAAATGTTATGTTAATAATGCTACTTTCCCTTATTTGTATATACAACGGTTTGACATTCCAATGACTGATTTAACTGATTCAATTTTAAGAAGTGAAAGTCTTTCCAAATTACCACAGTTCTAACGAAATTTAAAGTTGTATGGGGTATTGGGTAATTTACCGATGATGAATAATTTTATTCAATGGCACTTAAAGACACGTGAAGTCAAGAAGTAGCTATTAAGAACACGTGACGTAACTTCCCGTGACACTGAATCAGTGTTAGATTATGAATACCATACAAGTCATGTTTCAGAACAATTTTTAGTTTATTAATAATTTTATTTTAATGCATGATTTTTGTTATACTCTTCTGATTGATATATTGTGAAAGTGTTTATAGAGAATTGTAATTAAAATATATTGTAATAAATATGATCTACTTTCATGAAATAACAATAAAAACCTTTGTTCTTGTCGTTTAGCAATTTTTTAAAATATGCCTGTTTGGTTTATATTACTTTTGATTTGGTTTTTGAATAAATAGCCGTCTTTACTTATCACAATATGATTATTAACGATATTACCAAGAATAGAAAAATCCTTTTTAATATTTTTATACTTGAATTTATCAATATACTGTCATGTCTATAATATATTTCAGTCAATCTACGTAATGTGAGACGAGTTTTTTTTTTACGATACGAAGGCTAACGAGCAAACAGTTTAATATTACTAAGTGATTCCTGTCGCCCATGGACACCTAAATAATCATTAGATTTAGAAGACCCGTTGCCAACCTTAAGACCTTAGCCATATTTACATCTTTTTTAGGACGTTTTGCTGCCGGGCTTCTTATTTTTTATTACGAGTATTTGGAAACTCATAAGTTGTGGTTAGGTTTTTTTTTTAATAGTAAATTACACCTGTTCACACTATGTGGAGTTTTAGATATTTTGGCGTGTCTATATTATTCTAGCGCTAGTAAAGCTTTGTTACCGTTCGCAGCGCATACAAGTTGCATATCTATTTATTTATGTATTTACTTTTCATCGGTGACAGCCATTCTAGTTATCATACGAGATGAAATGTACGCGACTAAATCTTTGTTCATATCTGAATATATGGTGAAGTAATCAATGCTAGGCTGTGGCATTATATTTATACACGTATTTTAACAATGAGTTACGAAAAAAGGAAATAATAGTTGCTACTCAATTCCATAATGATAATTTAACCAAAATCATTATTGAAAATTGGAGGAAAACGTTGAAATTAGCGCCATGGCGTTACTTTGTCTAGCTCGAACATTTAGAATAAACTTCCTTTATCTGGATATAAAGTATATTATTTCTTATGCTGGACAATTACACAAAGATCGACAGTTAAAAATTATTAAACATTTACAATTTCATTAAAATCGATCAAGCGGCGTTTCCAGTATTTTTTCTATTGTTATACTTATAGCCTTTTTATTTTTCAGATCCATCATGCCGCCGGCAAAGGATCTCAATTCAAAATTAACTTTTGGACGGTCGCTCTCAAATAGTAAGTGTTTTATATTATGATAAATTTAAGAGTAATCTTTGGTCTTTGTCCATGGATTCTAGAGAAAAAAAATAGCTTCGTCTATGGTCTACGTCCATCTCAAGACCAAAGTTCATTATAATCGCTCTTGTAGTTAAGGTGTGAAAGCGTCAGAAACAAAACCTTTAAGAACTCTTCTGTCATAAAACTAATTAAATTTTTAGATGAAACTTCAATGTCCGCACGAGTTTACCATCCTGCTACGAATTTAATGCCACCATCACCACCCACAACACCAACCGGAGCTCCAGCACTCTTCGGTGCCAACCGAAGCCAATCAACTGGATCATGGAGCCGACAGAATAGCCAAGGCGGACGGTACTCCTGAGAAAACTCCACTTTCCTATCTTAGGACAAGAACTTACAAACACAGCCAGAAATGACTGAAGTGCAATGGCGTAAAATATTAAAATAGGATAACAGGGTACCTTTTATAGCATTAAAGAAAGTGATTATTTATAGCCGTAGGTTTAAACGTCAAAAATGAGCTAGAAATGTGGGTATTTTGAATAATTGGAGGATTACTTGTTATTAGTCCTCATCTACGGATATTATTTGTTTAAAGAGACATCCATGACTTACATTCAAGTATGGAAGTTAATAGATTGAAGTCGATATGTGTATTACTTTTTAGCACACTATGAACGCTAGTTCGTATCTCGAACGGTATTAGTAAAAATTCCTCCGACATATTTTTATATTGAACTAGCTGACCCGGCAAACTTTGTTCTGACTTTTTCTCTAAATGAGCAGATTTTAATGACTCTTTATTGACTACGGTGTCTTTTTATCAGTACCACCAGGGGCATCGAGGATATATAAAACACTAAAAATGTAAAAAAATATATAAAAAAATATGCTATGTCCGTCTCTGGTCCTAAGAAATCTACTGATCTATTTTCAACCAAATCGATTCAGCCGTTCTTGAGTTATAAATAGTGTAACTAACACGACATTCTTTATAAATTTTATGTGGTTTTTCTACTTGTTCAGACCTATGTTACTATAAAAAACGTTTATATTTAGACCTTTAGTCTTTCGTACGTAATTAATTATTAAAAACTGTAATCTCATTAGACATAAGTTTTGTAATAAACCTTTGTTAATATATATATTTTTTTAAATATTTGTATTATTTCCTGTATAGTGCTTTAAGTAAGTAGAAGTCCCATCCAAAACAAATGTTTGATCGACTTTAGTGACAAAAGGATTGAGATCTAAATAGGTATATGCTAAGTTCTATGAACAATCTTAAAACTGTGTGTGTGTGTGTGTGTGTAATTACGAGGAAGGTAATAGGTTATATCATGTTTTCAAACCAATTAGGGATCCTTACTAAAAGTCCAATAACCCAAGAAATAAACATCGTAATTGACGCAAGCGAAGCCGTTTGCAGACACTAGTTATTTAATAAGAGCAACGTTTCTAACAGCATGATAGCACAAGATGTAAAAAGAAACAGAAAAAATAAGAAGGGAAGTTATGTATCTAAAAGTGTTTTTATTTATATTGTGTGAATTCTTATCAATCCAATGTATTTATGTTTATAATGGTTACCGATACTGATAGCATAACAGTACTTTATCTAATCAACTAATGGTAGTATACCTAATTATTAATATATATGTTGTAGCAGTGTGATAAAATAATTAAAACTTCATATTTGTTTTACTTTACAAAATTCGTTACCGTAAAAGAGACCTCTTATGAGTGAATTATGTACTACGTCTAAATTAACAGTGATTCGTTTTATGAACTTAACAAAATATTCGATAATATATGAAATTTTGTATATGGTCGACCGCCTATAGATAATCAAGTAACTTTTTCTTTTGGAATTTTTAATATTAAAGGATACACGAGGAAATGATTTGGAAGTCTCTATTATAATTATTATTTAAACTTTACAGGCAAGCATAGAATATATACAAGCATAAAATATATAAGTAATGTAACAAGACTATTTTTAAACTATTGTCGGCCTCATTTGTTAACAATATGAATAGAAGTTATTGCAGCGCCATCTATGCATCAACATTGTAATTATGATAAATAAATTGATCACTTACGAAATAATAACCTTGATCAGTAACAATGGATTTGGAAGGTATATTTAAATATTGTCTTAGCAATCTTATGTAATGTGAAAAATTATATATTCGAGAATATCGTAGTTAGGAATGGTAACAGAATTAATAGTATGATGTGAAATTGGATAATTTAGAAATTAGGACAGTGGAACAAAACTTGTTTTAAAACTAAGCCCAAAAGATGACGTCACTCTCTTTTTTATAATTTAGAACAAATGAACACTTTATAACTAACATTATTATTTATCAATTACCTGCTACCTTTTGATATTTCAAGAAATATTTATTAATATTATTCTACATACTGTTGAATTTTACACCATCTGTGAATTATTATTGGAAGTACAATGTTTGGATCGACGATACATCGATTCGTGAAGGAAGATCTTAAAAATTATACATAGTTAAATATAATATAAATTCAGAGATGGCGTTTAACTAACAATTTAGTTTTCATTATTAATGTTAATACGCAACTATTAGTGTTTTGTAGTTTACTCAAGTTGATTTAACGATTTTTATGCCGTTGGGAGGCCACCGAGCATACAGTTCACCCATACTATGCGAATCCAGTCGACCATGGACACATCTAGAAGATGCGTTGTGAACCTTAAGGCTTTAGACAGATTACATCACTTGGCATTTTTAGGACGTTCTGCTGCCGGCCTTATTTATTTTTATTTTCAATATTTGGAAATTCGTAGACTTAAATCGAAACGCGCATAGCACTTCACGACATTTCCATGTATACATCGTTATCGTTACGATAAGTAGCCTAAATCACATCTAACTTTAACTCTCCTCCATTGAAAATCCATACAAAGTCGATCCAACCAGTATGGTGAATCGCTGGAACAAATAGATAGATATGCAAAATATTTATAAATTCCATTTCCGTTAAGTACCATATTTTTTTAATAGGCGTTCACGAAGAAGTAAATATATTGTTACTAACGGACACGATAGACGTTATTCCGAAAAACCGTCCTAAATGTAAAATTTTTGGACCAAATTGTGAAGCTACACCATTCTCGAATCCCCTTTAACACGCACAAAAAAAAACAGACAAATCGGTCCAGCCGTGTAGGGTAGTTTAGTCATAATCACACGTACAGAAGCAATATAATATACATATATTAAGATTAGAAATGTACAGTTAATTTATATTTATTTGTAACAGAAACTAATTTCATATGGCTACAATTGTTTATTTAAATAGGTATCAATAACTGCATTCAGGATAGTTACAAGAATATATTCAATCAAAAACTTGAGTAAGTGTTGTCAGTGGCAAGGTAATGGAATGGTTTTTAAAAAATGCATTCACGAATACCTTTTTATCATCACTTTTTTAAAACGTTGCTTTTATCTCAGCGCGTCACTAAACTTTTTGACCATAAATTTTTAAGTTCTATTTATCGTTAAGCGGAACCAATATTTCTCTGGAGCCATTGTCCCGGAATTATCAGAGTCCCTTCTCGTGATAGCAACATTTTAATTTAAAATTTCAAAACTTATAGATTTATGGCCGCTGAAGAGTTTTAATTAATATCTTTTGCATTTTTGCTTATCATTATAAGAATAATTATTGTTGAACCATTACCATCTTCAAGTATCTTAGTAAATGAGTGAATCTTTTTTGGGCCATATGAAGTTAGGTTATCTATTTATATATTCAAATATTTTTTGTCTGTTACTTTCATTCTTTTCGTAAAACTGAAAGTGTAATATAGGTATTGTTTATAGCGATATTAAAATGTCACCGTTTTAGGTAAAATAAACATACATAGACTCCAAAAGCATTTTGCTTGTTTCTGCTGTAGTCGACGTAAATCTTTTTTGATATGTGTTTATAATAATAATTATTAAAAGTATACGTAATAATATGCTGAAACATAATTTCGAAAATACTATAATGAGTTTTGTTTTTGAGCCTAACCTTGTAGAGAAACTTTTCAGGAGTGCTTACCAAAAAATGTCTATAAAGAAATGCATGTTTTGTCATTTGTCGACAGTTTGACACAAGACTTATACGATGTTAAGTATCTCAACCATAAATCAAGGAATATTGAAATATCAAGGTAGGTTCTCCATAATGTGCCTGTATGACACATTATGAAGATTACGCACTCTATTAGACGCATCTCTGTGTCCGTTTTACTGACTAATTTTCATTTAAAACAGTGATTACCTTTCGATGAGTATAAAGTTGTAGTTGTAAAAGTTATTTGAATCAAGAACGATGTCCTTACGAAATATGTCGACTATGATTTTGTTGATAAGAATGTGGGCGAAGCAGGAAAGTGAACGTTTGTATGCAATAGGTTTCAATAAATACTGATTATATGTGGGTTTGATGTGTCTGTAATCATTTCTGTGTCACGGCGACTCCAATAGACTTTGGATTAAATAATAGCTGTATTTTTATATGCCAATATGAAACGGATGGGAGGAATATTAACATTCCTTTAAACTACAACTTGTAGAAAGTTTCACAATTGAAAACGTCATTAGAATGTAGTATATGAATTAGACTAATTAAAAAATAATTTATGATGTCATTGCACTATGCTTATAACATTAAATTCTGTTGCTGTGACTCGTAACAAGATATTTAGGTTTTAAATTGAATCCAAAAAATAATTTAGTCTTGAGCTTAGGAAGAAAAATTCTTGTGTATTATAAGCATCGTAGATATTTTTTTTGATTCATACCCAACTGTACTCGATAATTATAAGAAAAACACAATTTACTTAATTCTTTGTTTCCCCGTTTGTTTCGGTAAATCTCTGTAACAACTGGATAGATTTTGAGGGGTATTTGACTACATCAAGATACATCACATCAACGGTGAAACGACGAGTTATCAGTGAAACGACTGTTGATGATCAATAAATTTGTAATTTTGCAAATAAAGTCAATACAATTAATAAGTCAATAGAATCACTCACAGAACGCATGATTGTTGAATGCGTTTTCTATTATTAGAAGCGTCTGATCATCTTTTATTGTCGATCTAAATATAGATGTGATTTAAGTGGTACCACTTACAATGTAGGGCAATCGATTATTATCAGTCTATACGTTAAATGGTATAGCAGAAATTTTTGAACCCTTTTAAGTATCTGAAAGTTGATACAGTAATCTAACAAAAAAATGTTTACTTCTTTTTTACCGACTAATCTACCAAGATGAATAGATACCCTTGATTTTTATTGTTACCTGAAATTATTTTATGAAATTATAAAAAACATATGCCCCGGGTGAGGATCGAACTCACGACCTTAAGATTATGAGACTTACGCGCTGCCTACTGCGCCACCGAGGCTATAACATTTGATTTGAAATAACTGTACAATTTAAATATATTTTTGGAGTAGAGATATTTTTACAAAATTGTACATTTATTACAAGTTAGTGGAAAAACTTATATTTTAAATTTAATCTTATTAATTAAATTCATGATCAAAATGTTAACATTAGGTAATAATTTTACAAAGGCACTTTTTTCACTTTAAGATACCATTTTATATTATATAGAATTATATACAATATTGTATAAATTATGTAAATATTATTACGATACATAACAGGTCATGATTTCCGATGTCATTATCATTTTTAAATTTACTTTAACATATTTTTTTAACAGATTTTGTGGTTATGGCAATTCAATGGAGCACAAGAATATTTTAATCAAAAAGACGGTCACTTCTAATAACGGTAAACAGGTCAAATGTCGATTATTAAAAATTAAATTTGCTTAACCAAAGTATCATCTACCGTCGTTTGTGCCACATTCTCGTATTTCATTATCATATGTCTTGTATGCTAACGATTGGATAGCTGAAATGGATTTTAAAAAAATTGCTTTTTTGATTTTACGGTAATACAATTTCGATTCGGGTAGAGTAAAACAAAAAGCGTATGAAAGCGGACACACGCCGTGCGACCGCAACTATTGGTGAACGAATGCAATTGACAGCCCTGCTCAATTTATGGCCCATACTGTCTACCGTGGAACGAGAAGTTATAGTACTGGAAACGGCACCTTATTACAAACTAAAAGCATTTAGTAACTTTTTTATAATTTGCTTTTTATTGGCTTTATTTACAATTAAATCTTGGATAACTTGTCAAAAAGAAAGTCGGATCTACTTCTTATTTTATCTTAATGAATAATTTATATGTGTTGTCCGGACGGGAATATTATATTTAATATTTAATACGGTAATTAGTATACAATTTAATAAGTCACAATCTAAAACCCATTTAAAAATATGTTCATTTCTTGAAATTTAAGAGAAGTGTCACGCCTTTAGAAAATCTTGTTAGTTATCTTGAAATAAATATATCAGGCATAACTAATGGGCAGGATTATTAATTCGATGGGAATTATAAAAACTGTTTTTGAAACCAGTAGTATGTTATAAGAATGTTTATCAAGTTAATAATAGTTATGCTGTTAATAGTTAGTAATATTGAAAAATCTATGAAATGTTTTGTTCAATTCTTACGCAGCAATTGATATATAGTGCTTTGGTATTTGGTATTTATTTTATTTTCCTATTTACATTACCACTTCAATAAATTTTACTACTCTTCCTGTCTTTTAAGCACATATTTTTGTAAAAAGACTATTAATAACTATGCCACATCTAGCTTCAGTACATCTGCTCGTTGGCAGTATTTAATTAATTCTCACATTGGAATAGTGTGAATTTTGACTGCAACTGAAGCCGATGGTTATTTGTTTTGTCGTTTTAAATTATCGCGCTGTATGTTCGTAATCTCTGATTCGTAGACTAAACATGTACCTAGGTACGAAATAGCCGAAAGCTCACAAGGATGCAATGCCCAACTATGTTTTAATTATATTATTACCTAGAAAGAACAGCTCCGAGATAAAAATGAACTGTTTCAGTAAAAGAGCGTAGTACAGACACATTTTAGTGTCTTTTTGCTGATTATATTGCATAAAAGCATTTTTAGTTTATCCTTTTAGGTGCTGTTTAACATCAAGATTAAAATTAGTAACCTTTTTGCCTGCATAGTAAAAAATATCAAACCATTCACTTGATAGATCATTGATTATATATTTTTAATTAGCAAGACAGCGCCTTAGGTTGTAATTATTTTTCCGCTTATCGGAGGGATGATTTACGTCGTCTTCCGCAATCATTTTTTCGCTTTTTTTTCAATTATAAATTGCCTTGGGGTGTTTTAATTTTATTATTTCATTAATCAATTTAATCTAAATAATGGTGTTGGTATTCTGTTTATATAAACGATATTTGATAAAAATATTTTTTGTTTAATCAATAATTTAGTTAAATAATAAATTCGAAATTAATAAATAATTTGATCTACTCTATGGCTTGTTATTTAAGAATTTTATATACCTAATTTTATTCTTGTAAATGAAATTAACAACTTGTTTTCAGTATAAAGAAGTATAAAAAATATTTTTAGTACAACGTTGTCGTCGGGTATTTTAGTTGTTATAAATTTATTTCTATTATTTCTATTCGAATTCATAGCCATTATCAACTAACTGTATTTTGTGAAAACATATCTAGCTATAAAGTTTTATTTTATAATCATATCCTTCTAGATGATAATTATAAATTCATAGAAACTGAAGAAAAAGGAAAAAATATTTTGTAGAAGACCCTTTGAGTGCATTTTCCCCAAAACGATGTTAACATTATCAGTGAGGGAGACCGGAGTATTAGCTAGTGAAGCCATCAGATATGAATCTTTAATTTTCCAAATTTATTAAAACGCTAAGCGAACTCCGCGTTCAAACAGCAATATTTTTAACGACGGAGGTTAGTCATAGTGCTGTCACAATGTTCTAGATTTATCGATAAAATTAAGACGAAATAAATATTTCTGATACTATATCATGATACTTAATAATTTTATTAATATGTTATCTTAATTTGACATGATTTACGGTCTCGTTTGTGCATGAGGTCTAAAAGCTAACTAGAAGATTTGCTTATAGATATAGTGACTTAATAAGTAATTGGTTAATTTGTATTATCATAGTACAATATTATAAAATAAACGCTATATATTGCACTCCTATTACATACGTCTATTAATAGCTAATAAAATGATTATGATTAATATTGACACCTTACAATTGGATTTAATTCTCCTCTTCAGTAATAGTAACAATCAACAATCATTAGCGAATCATATGACTTGTTAAATGTTTACTTAAAGAATTTGAACAATTAATAGAAAATCAATTAAATATTCTTAAAAGATCAATAAAACCAATTACATTACGAAGCTTTTCGTTAATTATTAACAAGACTTAATTATTTTTTAAAGCTATTAGTAGTCAACTGAATTATGGTCAAAAATAGGTTTTAAATATCCCATCCAGCAACCTGCGTCCTAAAAATCTAATTTCGAATATATTAGATAGGTACTCATGGTAATATACATATTCGTACAAGCGAAAGAGTAGAAACTCAATAATCATCCCACGCACCGTATAACATAAAGTAAAGTAGTAAACACATATCTTTAAAATAACAAATTTAAATTTAGATATGGCTAGTAAAAACTTGAATGAACGATGAAGTCAGAAATTGATTGGACCTAGTAAATAATATCAATGAGTGTGATGACACGATCACGAAACAATGTGACTGTAATGATGCACAAATTGATTGCACGATACTATACAATCAATTGTTTTGTCTATGAAGCTTTTACATTAGGCGATTTTTAGATATCGGTGTTGTTCGTTATCGCTGAATCTTCAGTTTGTGTCTACTTCATAAAATAGATAAATAACTTAAGTTTAACTCACGCTACCTATTATTTTGTTATAGACAATTCTTTAAGCTTATAATGTGTTATTGTTATTTAATTGACCTAAAGAATATGATCGTTAAGAATGTTATGTAAATTGTAGTTTAAAACAAATTGTTTCATATGAATGAAGTGTATCATACAATTCATCTATCGTGCTTTTCTAGAATAAAAAATAACACAGAAAATTACTTTTCCTATAACAATTAGAGTGATTACATATAATATGTCTAACATATTATTATTAGACTCTTTCTAATTGTTAACATTTAATTGATTTTGTACTTGTGTGGTGTTACTTCCATCCGATCATTTTAAAAATATCGCAACATTACACCTAATGTAAATCCGGCACATTTTGTCAATCGATATGACATCACCGCTTGATTGTCCGGTAAACTCGTCCTATATTGTTATCATTCAATTATTTGATATTGATGTCAAATTGATTCAAGACCTCGTGTTTCTGAGGTCATCTTTCTATTAGTTTAAATAAGCGTGGAGAGAAAAGGTATTGAATTACTTGGCTTCTCTGCAACCTTGTAATGTTTGTAAAAAATATATACATTAATAATATTTAAATAGGTAATATATTTTCCAACGGCTTCAATAAGAAAAAATGTCCTTCGCCAGTATCGCAATTATTTCATTTCTAAAAAATTAATAAATAGAATTTCTTTAAATTACTAGATTTGTTTAATAATTGAGAATATAACTTAAACTATGAAATAAAGATCATTTTGCTAAATAAACTAGTTGTTATTTATCGATGTTTCAAAACTATCTTAGATATAACGAGGTAATTAAGAGTGAAAATGTTGGTAACGTAACTGAATCTATGGTACGATAATAAATGTCGACCTAATTAAATTACTTTTTGGGAAATATCGATAAACCATCGCTGTTGATAGAACGGAACATCACTATCCCGGTACGCGATAGGAAATTAAAATTTTCCTCTTCATTTAAAAGAAGCACTGCCCGAGGCTAACTCCTTAATGCGGCACATCTATTTGAGCTCCTATTTTTGATACATTGTATCTATATGAAGCGAAGTTACGTATATTTTTAAAATTTTGCTCTTCAAATAATACTGAGAAAACAATATTTTAATTTAAAATGCGAATTCCTATAGTTAAATATGTTATATATGCTAGTGAAGAGAATTTAAAAGGGAGAAAAGAAGTATCTATAATTACTCCGATCACTGTTTATTAAAATGTTAAGCGCATTGTGTCTAGGACCAAATTAACAGGGTTTGAATTCTGAAGAAACATGCTAAATAATTTGATTGAGTTAGATGTTAAAGAAAGATAAATGTCAATCTCGTTTTGCTTAAATATAGGTATGTTACTAGAAAAATACACAGAAATATGTCTGTTTATCGCATTAAAAGATATGGAGATTTACTTTTAGCAAACTTCTTCTTAAGCAGTTAATTGGATTTATGACTTAAGTGTTCATTCACGACAAAGGTCTAACTCGTATGGTTTTTTTGCTGTAACGTGCCTTGAAACGGCGGCTAAGTTTTCCATGTGCTAATCGATTCAAACTTCCTGCTACGACTTCTAAAAAGATTTTAAAGTTTGAGCTTAATTTTTAACTTTATTGGCAAAGCTAAAACATTACGCTTGGCATTTTATATGACGAATTATTTGATTTATACGTGAAAAATAACGATTTCATGATAAATATACTTTTATTTTACGTAAAGTCTAAACAAAAAAAGCCATTTGTAATATTTTTATAGAAAATCTTTTTTTTGTTTCATCTATGATTTCCCCTTCAATTGGAAGCCATAGCAAAACTCTGTTTACTAAAATTTTTATTTATTGTATCGTCTAGCGGGCCTTCGGGTAGTCCTAATCAAAAGCACACCCACACAAATATATATATATATATATATATATATATATATATATATATGGAATTTGTTAACTAAAAAATAAACTAAGTCGATATTATGTACGATACGAAGACAGACCCCAATCAGGGTAGCATTCCAAGCTGCAAATTACTTCGCCGCTGTCACTCACTAGAGGAATCGATGCCAGCATTTAATTAAATCCAAGCCGAATTATCCACCAAGACGACTGACTTAAGATTTGCGGGACATTTAAAGAGCTGTTATTAAGTCAAATTTAGTACTGTACATACACATGAAAAATAGATATAATATGATATTATAAAGGTGCAGACTTTGTTTGTTTGATCTCGCTAATCTCAAGATCCGCTGCTGCGATTTGAAAAATTCCTTCAGTGTTGGATTGTATATTTACGAAGAAGGCGATATTATATTTTCACAAAATTAGTCATCCTTACTGAAAGTCCAATAATGTAACCCAAGGTGTAAAAATCGAAATCAATGCGAGCAAAGCCGCTGGCAGAAGTTATTGTGCTATATTGATATAAATTAGATAAACTATATTAAGTGTTGCTTTTCAAAACATCAAGTTATCAATTTCAATGTTTTTTCAGATCCTTTAGTTATTTTCGATTTTAGTACACCATTTTCATTTTCATAGCAAAGTTCTCTTGCTCGTGATTTTGATATAAGTACGTCTGATATTTTTTACATTTACTTCTTGGAACTTTAAATCTGCATATTTAATAAGTAATAGCAACTCTATATGAATGTATCAAGTGTCGTGTTCAATCAACACGTCTCCAACAAACGTGGGACCCGGGTTCGATTTGCATTCGATACGCCAAGCTACTATATAATTGAAACGAATTACATTCTTTTAAAATCCACTTACGAAATAATTGTCGAAATGTTGGTAGCAGTTAAAAAGGCTACATTCACATGTTTTTGCCAGTATGTTTTCGGAACTTCAACTATATTTAGGAAAAAGTAATTAGCATGGATAGGCACTTGGGAGAGTTACTTACTTGAAAAACATATGAAATTTAAATACTCGTATCTATAAAGTAAACGATGATTGGTAGAGAATGTTATAGATTTTCAATGATAATTATTGGAATAAAATGAAAATTTTCCTTTTATATATGAAGTCTCATTAAAATCTCACATTTTCCTAATAACGATTATTCTAGTTCATCAATTACATACCATTATTTTAGTTATTAGATGTGTCCTATGAAAACCACATGTGGTCTACCCTAAATCGTATATTATTGGTAAATACAGCTAATGGCCATAATCAAAGGAAAATTTTTGTCATATTATCTATAACTATATAAAGCTGGGGTTACACTGAGTAAAATGGTTGTTCCATATAATTTCCACCACATAATCTTTGATGAGAGAATACCGTTAACAGCTGTTTTTGTAACAGGTAAAATATTCCTGTTATTTATATACTCGGACGTATAAATATATCTTATTTTAGATTTTTTGAATGATTATAACGGTTTTATTTAACAAATCTTGTATTAAGTAATATGACAATATTGATAGCCAACCAGCAAACATATTGTTATTTTTGAAATAGCAAGTAGGGGATGGTTGCGATTCGTTTACAAAATGATGTCGTAGTACGAGCAAGTTTTTGGATATCAACAATGTGTTGTATGTTATAGTCTATTTGGTCAAATATTATGCAATACCTTTGATTCTTGATCATGAAATATCAATGGTAGTGTATCCCAAGCCGTATAGGGGAGCTGGGCTCGGGTGGACATCAAAAGCGTTAAGTGCTTCTTTGCTCATCGAATCCCATTTACCGAAGACATCCCCTCGCGATAAATAAGATTATATTTGGCTACACGTTATTTTTGTTTCGTACTAACGAATAGCTCCTACTTGCCTCCACCCACCCTCCTGATATAACGCAGATGTATTTTAGTGGATTATACCTTTTGCTCTTTAATATAGAATATTAAATAATTATTGGAAATAACTGAATGGTCATGACTTTTGAGCAAAATTTTCATCGAATCTGAGTTAGACGTTAAGTTCTAACATTTTGGAGATACTGTTTGGACTTGTTATTCAATAGTGTGGACACAATTGTATGTTGCAAATTCCTTTGATATCAAAGGTAGTTAGTATAAGCGTTCTGTATACACCGCACCTGATACGATATTTTTTTCAGCCTTGCACAAAAAATTATAGGCGTACAAAATGTGTATAGAAAATCACTAGTCAATATTTACTAGGAAGGTTCGTACAACTGTTATTACACACGTACGGAGAAAAACGTATTAATTCACGTTAGACAGACATTAATGATGTGCCGATTACAATGTTATTTGGAAATATGGTTGGGGTAGATAATGGTGAAATATTTAGATACCTTCGATAACTTTATGAGTATTTTTTCGTGAAACAAAGAAAAATGGTGAGTTTTCTTTTAAAGTTTCATAAAATTTTCTCTTATTATTTTAATTTGTAATTAACCAAAAATTCAATGAAATCTTAGGCAGATTAGCTTTTAATTGTCGAATCTAACTAAAACAATATTTGATATTGATCCTATCCTATGAATATTTGATATTAATCCTGATTTCATCTGGTAAGTATTGTGGACTTAATCATATGATGGAACGAATAACTTAAGCACTCAATATTCAATCTGAACAACAAATTATTAAAACTATTCTTATTTGCTTATGTAGGTCATTCACATGCGTTCACTTAATCCGATTCGCATCATCATTAAAACAAAAACAAGCAAAGCTAGCCAATTTTAAAACTAAATATTTCATAATCAATACAATTGTCAATAACACTTCGCCCCACACCGCAAAAGTAACATCAATTCCAATCTACGCGTCATTAGCCCACGGACTATTGGAAGACAAGCATATTATCTTATTAGAAGTTATTACAGCCACGCAATAATAGCCCCTATTGGCACGGTCCCTTAGGACTGAGTAGCGATATTCCTTTGTTTGTTGTGAATCGAGTTTATGTGCCATGCGGTTCTTACGAGTATTGGCACTGATGTAAGTTTCTAGATGAGGCATTTTTTACCAGTTTCCTCGGGTTCTAATTCTGAAACAAGATAATAATTATCGCGGTTAGAAGAATGTCTGTTTATATGAAAAAGAGTATACTTGAAGTAGACAGGAATGTGTTTGCCTTATGTTCTTTTAATGAATATGTCCATACATTTTATAGCGAATATTTATAATTTTTATTTCCATAATGGAATTGTATAAAATTTAAAACTATGATAATGTTTGAAAGATCACTTTCAAAAGACGTAAAATGCCGTATAGCAAAAATAGCACATATTAGAGTGGTTGGACATAGATAATTCCATTTAGAATTTTAACTAAGAAATATCAGAAGAAGGTTTAGCAAAGTATCTATATGTTTTTACGAAAAACTTTATATTTAAGATATTAACAGAACTTAAGTTAAAAATGACTTTTAGTATTATATCAACGAATTTGATAAATAATAATGATAATATGCGGCGGTTATCATTTACAATTATGTTAAGTATGTCAAAATATGTATATTCAAAGCAAAACTCTTCCAGGAGTTTGTATCACTTCCTTCAATATTATGTTGTATAAGTCGCGTTATCTGCCCTCACCACTCACAGTTTTTCCATTGATTCAGGTTTTCTAGTCCCATATGAGTGTTTTGAAAACTAAGTATTAGAAACTATGTACTTATAATGTTTATGACTATTTAAAGAACTTTAGACAATAATTATTTAAAAAAAAATCTGGCTCAACATACTTAGTCAATTCTTGAAAAACTAACGAAACCAGATCACAACCTCTAAGTGTGAAGAAACATAAAATTTGCTTATTTTTTCTTATAATTTTGTAAGTTAGCAATGCCTTATAGTTCTTCCTGTGTTCATTTTATATGTATTTATTTGATAATTATGGCGATGTTGGAATTACCTGTCAGTTAATTTGCCGTCGCAATCCCCTTAGCTGATTCGGAAATTAGCAGGACCACACAGACAGATAAATTGACAAAATGTTTGTAAAAGTGGTACATTAACATGTACTTCGATTATATTTCCTGTGTAATTTTAGTAATGTGTGTGATAAGGGTTTACACAATACATGTGCATACAAACATCTATATACCAATGCTCTCTAATATACAGAAGGTAAGTATAGTAATTAAGATCTTAGCAATCTGTGCTATATAAAGCTTAGTGAATCGAAATAGGAGGAGAAAGACGATCATGGGGTGGATTCGCCATTTTATTTTTAATGTTTATTGCTTTTTGCCAGATAAATTCACCCCCTGGGGGAGGAAAGAGGAATCAATGCGGTAAGATTTGCCCTTACTACTGCCAATATTTCATTTTATTATAATTATATTAGAAATTCTAAAATTGTGAGAATGGAGAAAAGAAAATTAATATTTAAATCCATTATTGACACAGCTTCATAATAATATATTATACGACTAGTTGTATCAATCCATTCATATCTATAAAACAATAAGCGTCAGTTAGAATTGATATTCAAATTTGGTAGTGCAAAGTCAATAAATGTGTTTTAAAAAAATAAAAGCAATCTATATATAAACTGTTTTGAATGAGTTATAAAAATTATAGAAATTTTGAAGGTCTATTATTGATTGAAAAGCCTTGAACTACTTTAAATGGATTATCACTTGTATAGTAAGAAAATTATTGCAAATGTTTTGGTCGACACCTGCAAATATGTTAGTTTAATTCGAAATTATATGAGTATCAAGTTTCATTTTCCTTCACTGTCCCAATTACCATGATTAAGATCAGTGGAAGAGAAATGATTAATAAATCCAATCGAGTTCCGTGCGACTTCTCTTTTATTCGAAGTAGGGGTTTCGAGAATGATTTTAGTCGCAGATGTTTTCTATGTTAATTCTATTGTTTTTTTGTTAATTTTTATGCTCAGTTTCATGGTCGATTTAGCTCGGTCGTTCGTTTCAGGGTAAATGATAATGCATGGAATTAAATCTTTCCTTCTCAATTCATTATGAAAATTACGTGACACTATGGTATTAGGAAAAATAGATATGATCCAATATTGTTGTTAGATCAATGCCGTACTTACACCACAGAGGTATTAAAGTGAATTTTATACCTCGCTTCTTAATATATTTTAGTGAATGTGATTATGCAAAATTGTTCATATTTGTTATTACAATTAATTATTAGTATGATGGTATTGTTTTAAAATCATTTTCAAAAAATTTCTAGCAACAAGCTTAATACAGATAATGAGCTATATTTTAAATCCGTCTCCCACTCCGACTCCCACAACAACCCCGAAATACATTTTGCGTATTAGCGTTCGAAAAACCTCAAATAAATAAAAAAACATCTCGATGACACCGCTACTCGTAAACAGGGATTTCTAAGAAATGATAAATTTATATTCTATGATATCTATGTAAAAAGTGCAGGTTCTTTTTAAGTGATCTAATAATTCATTATCCTGTAGCATATGATCACAAAATCATCAAACTTGCAAAAAAGACTTCTTAAGCTTAGGCAGCTTAATACGAGTAAGACAGGTTTGGCAAAATGGCGGGAGGCTTATCTCTCGTAAGTACCATATATTTTGCATTGCGTACCTTTTGGGGAGTAAACTGTTTTTTTGACGTTGTTGTGAAAATTTGTGTTGGAAAAATTGCTGTCTTAGTGACGAGATCTTTGAAATCGTACATTACGTGGCATGAAAATATCATTGAAATTCCCATAAAAATGTCGAAAAGCTCCCGTTATGGGACTTCGGCATGTCAGGAGCTCACGTTTGCACTCGATTGCGAAACGACAGTTAATTTTTAGACAGTTTTAATTAGTACCGACAAAATTCACTAACGACTGCGTGCTACTTCGTTTGAGTGCCATGAGATTATGTGCGAAATATTTATTATAGATTTGTTCATACGTTAAATATCTTATTCAGGATATCTTCAACTTCAATCATCCATCGTCGTAGCATTTTTATAAATATAAATGCACCAATTTTCAATTGTTTTTTACTAATCTTTAACCACATTAATTCAAATTTCTTCATACATGCTTCTTATCCACTTCAATACCTCTAAAATATAATAAAAAAACATTAATTGATTAACTGATTAATTGATTGAATCAAGTGTATATGAGATGCTATTAAATTGAAAAGGAAAGATAGCAGGATAAGAATAATCGCAAGGTTGTCTCTCTCTTTTGTATCGTTTACATTACAAGTTTAATTATTGTAAACGCGTTTGCAAGTTTTTTGTTGATAGGACACAATACAAAATAAATTTGTTAGTTTGTTTGTTCCCATTTGTTTGGATTTTCTAATTTTGTTTAAGAAACGTAAAAAATTAAATCCATTAGCATAGCAGGAAACATAGTACATATCTACTCTTATTTTATACAATATGGGGATTCTTAAAAGGATGAAGCCATAAATATTCACTATACTTAAAATCTATGTCAATACCCTATACTAAATGAGTAGCATTAGATTCTCTAAGTCACTTCAAATACGCTAACAGAGAAAAAAAAGATGAAAAAACACTGAACCATCTTCGCCTATTTATATAGACTATATACCATGAACATTTAAATAAAAACATTTCTCTTAAAAATGATCGTCTCACAAATTATACGCCATCAAATTCAGAGTTTCAAAACAGAATCCACAAAAAATCGACATAAAAAATACCCCAGAGACAGCCAAAACTTTTTCCAAGTGAAAAATTTCCGAATCAATCTGTTGATTAGTAAGATTTTATTTTTTTGGGGTGACATTAAACAGTGTTTAATCACCCCTTGGCAATTGCTTGGGGGGGCGGTGGAGGAATTATACTTAAAATTAATGACAGTTTAAAAATGCGTCCCCAAGGGATGTTATGGTATGGTCAAAAGATTTTTGCGAAATATTGAAGATAAGTTTTTCTTTGGAATATTTAAATTTTTGTATTAAATTGCACAGATACAAAATTGCTTTTAAATTTTTAAATTAACACGTTTTTTTAAGTCGTTTAAATCTTGTCACGAAAGTATTTGGATAAATGTAGTAAATAATCGCTTACAAGCCAAAACCCTTTTTATCATTTGTTCACTAAATTAGTGTTTCTAATTTATTTTCTAAAAGGAATTCAACTGAGTACAATATTTTATTTGTATATTTACTGTGGACGAGATGTTCCCTGGATAGCGGCGACTGTAAAAATTAAATTTTCCAAGTCGATTTCATTTTCCATTAATTCTTCAGGGGTCATGGCTGGATATAAATTACTAGAAGTGATAGTTGTACACTAGTAATATTTAGCTGTATTTGTTATAACTATTATAGAAATGTAAAATACATATTGATATTTAATCATTGTGAGAGCTTTTTGACTCGCAAAACAAAATAATTTAAAGTTTTTATCAATCATAAAAATTGGATGTCATTTAAACTATTATTGAATATTAAATATTTCTTTATAATTACACTTATAAGAATAATAGTCAATTTAATAGCTTATAAAGAGAAGAAAATCTAATTTTAAAATAACCAGATTCTGAAAATACTTCAGTGTAAGAAAATATTTTAGATACTATACATAAAAATATGAAAGCTATTTTTTGTATTAGTCACATCTAGTTCATTTATTTCAATATAACAAATCGATACAAAGTTTCTATATAAAATTTCCCCGAGGGCGTAGAGAGGGATTTTTTTCTTTGCAAACTGTATTTAACTCTGAAGCGACTGCTAATTCAAGACGAGATGGCTGATTAATTATTGATGCTCTTTTTCGATTCGGATAAAGAATATTTGTGTTTGATGTTAATTTTTTTTAACGAAATGAATGAATAATAAGGGATGGTTTTATGGTTGGTTATTTTGTCAATTTCGTTTTTACAGTATTATATTTGCGAAATTTTTGCGTTTTGTTATCAGTTTTGAACATTTAATCCTCTTGTACGAGTATTCAAGATAACTGTGTACTTTACTAATTTTTGTAGTTCTTGCATAAAGCAGAAAATCAACATTATAGTCATTTTTATGTATATAAAGAGTGCAAAGCAAAAATAAAAAAGTATTTTCTCATGAAACATAATATATTATTTTACAAGAATTTTATTTTATTGCCTCGAGTAGTTCTTCATATATAAGATGAATGCAGGTTTAAAAAACGGATGAACAAAAACTATCACAGTCATAAAGCACTACGAAAAAAATTATACAAAAAAACTTTAGTTTGGATATAACTATATTAGTGTATATATAATAAATAAGATGGTGTTGATAAGTGACGGTCACCGATGCGCGACAGTCACAATGACGCGGCAATGTGTCAACAATAGTCGCGTGTCGCCTAACACCCGAGACAAGGAGCTTATACAGAGTGTTCTAATATTGTTGTCATAGATAATTGCTACAAAATACGTCTTATTTTATACATCATTTATAAATATATTAAAGGAATAAAAATAAACGTGCTTATATTACTTTGTGCCTAATTCACTAAACCATATTTCATGAATTTTGGTACATAAATAGATAGGACTCTGCAAACAACTTTTTCGTCTATGGTCAAGGGTTATGACCAATATACAAGTACAGTCGCCTCAGTGCAGTGACACTAGTCGCTAAACTTGCTCTCTGGATTCTGTAAAATATAATCAGCCTGTATATGAGGTTGTAATTTATTGAATAGAAGAAGCAAGCCGTGTATCGGTCTCACATCGGTGATGGCCATTGTCTATGCCTCTTTGTTATCAAGCTATTGAGTTTCTTCTATCTAGGTCACTGCTTCAATTGTCTTTATAACTCCTAGATAAAATTACAGGGAAGATCTTTATTTATAGTTCTGTTCAAAATAGCATTCAGAACTTATTAAAAAACGTAATGAATAGCCCGCATGTAATGGGTGAAATTTACTAGTGAAGAGAAGAAGATTTCATGTCATAGGACTTCGCTGAGCGACTGCATCTTTTTACAAGCTATGATCCCGGTACCGTTTGCTACCTCTAGTTCCACCAATGCTAGTTAATTGAAGGTGCTCTTATATTTGCTGCAAATAAATAACCCCACGTTACTTAGGTTTACAGTAAATAATATCGTTGCATTACATTTTTAACTATCGTTGTCAAAATAAGATTAAATGTCTGAACTGACCCAAAAGCTTAAAATGACAATTACTGTATATGCTCGTATATCAGCCATAAAAATATAAACGAAAGTCAAACCTGTTTTAAAATTCAAAAACAAAATGATCACAGAATTACTGAGATACACGTTGATGCCATTAAAACCATAGAAGCAATAACATCTTACTCTTTAACAAAAATTTTACCCTTCTTTTTGGCTTTGTAGTCGGTTAAAAAGGCGATGTTAACGCCTATCAATCCTGACGTCGGGTAAATAGCGTAATATTGTTAGTCTGACCACTGTATTCTCTTGGGTGAGATTTACCCATAAATTGAAGACGCTAAGTGATTCGCCCCTTTCAATCTCCCAATACCCGAGCGGATATTTTTTATCGGACCAAAAGATTTTTCTTTTTAACAATTCATGTCCGATTCTTTCCCGACAAGGATGTATTTTGTTTGACATGTTCATTGAAATATTGTTATTACGAGTACAATTATAGTGTAACTAAATAGGTCTAAAAACTAACTATACTTACTTAGAGCTAAATAAACATTATTAAACGCGTTTAGAATCTTAAGTATTTCTTAGCGATAAAAGACAATATTTAATATATTATAAAAGATTAAGAAAACATATCTTTGTTTCAATCTAGTTCAAACAGAATCTCCTAATATTTGCTTTCCAGAGTCCTAATAGTTATAATATCTACTGTACAAGCTGGAGCTGGAAAGTTCGTTCGCGTAGACTTAAGTATTTTTTTTTTGGATATACCTGCGCGTACCCAAACTAATTAAATCAAATTTCATCAGAATCGTATCAATCGTTTACGAACGTATCTAGTACAAGAATGAAATATTGAGTGTAATTTATAAACACGATATTTTATTTACAAGACCATTGGCCTACTATAAAAATCTGTCTTGTAATTTGCCAAAGCGTCGTGAGTTCGATTTTTGCTAGTTCACATGTACCATTTTCTTTTCTGTTATTCGTACTTCTAGTTTCCAACTTTTGAAATGTAAGTAATATATAGAATTTTCATTCAAGTCGAGAACCACTATTCATTTATATAACTATATATTAATAAATAACGTATATTACTTTTAAATACTAAAAATAAATTAATATTTCATGATTAATGACGTAATTTTCCTGTAGTGAATCTCTACACTTTTCTTCCTTCTATTTCTTTACTTCGCTTCCAGTCACATAGAATTTTATTAACGTCTTTACTAGGCGACGTATCTCAAAACAGAAGTCTTTTCGAGGCGATAAAAATGGAAATATCGACACAAATCAAGCGGAGGCGCCATAACGGCGAATGACCTGTCAAATATAAAATTGTTGAAACGTAACAATATGCTGTATCAGTGCGAATGACCTTATCAGAGGCTGTAAGGGCCGCTATAAGGTATAAATACTGAGATAAAAATAAAGTTATTTTTCCAAAACGCCGAATAAACCCGGCCGTCTGTCACATCGTTATGTTTAGTTATTATGTTTACAATAGCTGTCAACAGATATAGATCATTATTTTATTGTAGAGACCATAATCAGCATCAATAATTCAATGATATGATCAAATTATTTAAATTTCGAATACACTGAAAATTATTGGCCGTAATCAGGACCTATTTTTGAGACATAACATTTATTATACAAAATATTATAAAAATTGTCCGTAGTGGATATCGAAGGCACAATAAATAAAATTAATAATTCAGGAAAAAATAGAAATTAATAGAATTTTAACAAATATCAGTTCGTATTTTGTGTTATTAACAAAATATCTTAATCATACCAATATCTAAGGAAATATAATAAACTTGACTGTATCTATAAAAGGTCAAGTACCGTTGGCATCATTATCGTTCTTTAATTCTTTAGAAGTAAAAATATTACGTTACGGTGTAATAGATGCCCGAATGGATAGCCCAGGGCAAGTGGGTTAAAATGGTACATGCAATAAAACACCCCTTCTATCCATAAATATCCCGGTTCGGAAGTTGGTCTGTTAGTGGTCGCTTTTTTCCTCCAGTCCACTTTTATTTATTGAAGGAATATCGGAGGGTAGTTCGTGTTTATTTGACCCCTTCTCTCAACGGTTATAGACAGACGATTTATTTACTTTGTGAATTGTTTTCGCTGTACAATATTGGTCAAATTAAATTCGTTACTGCCACTTAAATAATTCACGAACTAAAAAACTTTTTATTTCACATATATTAATGTATTTTAATCATAAAGATCTGTCCCTCTTTAATTTAATATTTAATTTAGGTAATAAGTTTGTTTCAGCGCCATCAATTGGCATCGTGGGCCGCTAAGACGAAGTGATTAGATTCAGCTGTCATTGATTGCCACCGGCCCATAGAAAGGTTCTGTTGACGGATGCCATGATCGAATGTGACATCGAACCCCAAACTTCTTTCTCGTTATGATCGACTTGCGTGTAACTTGTTTTTTATTGCCGTGTTGTATAATATTTTTTATATTTCACACCTTTACACTCAAGCTAAGCAGGCGTCAATAAGCTATGTAATCAATAGAATTTGTAATTATTTATTCTGGATTCGTACTATTTTATGTCGCTAAGTAGTTGTGAAAAGAAATAGTTACTCAGTACAATTTATGTCTTCTTTGTCATTTTGACAACAAAGCCAACAAATCAAAACTATCAACATCACCAATAACAAAATGCAACTACCCACAAAACAAGATTGCGGAGTTTATCGACATCCATCTCTGCCCCGGGGGTCTGGCCGACAAATAAAACTGTTGGACTAGAAACGGGAAAAGTCGCCGTTTAACCCTCTCCGCCCCTTCGTTTATTCCTAAGAAAGTGCTACCATAAATCTTGGCCCCTCGATATTTGATAGTCTGACTTCTTAACATTATATGAAGACATTATGGACTTGAGGCACGGAGCAGGCACATTTTTGTTTTTTCGTAACTTACTGAGAGTAAGTTTTGAAATCGATCATTCATAGGTTTTCTAGACACAATAACTAGGTGTATGTTTTTGATCCAATTAATTTCGAATGATATTTCCGAGACATTCTTGCCGTTGCGATAAATCATTTCGTTAACAGAACTTTCTTCTACGTAGTATGACATCACAAGAGAATATCACGAGCAATTTTAAAAATAAGAACGCCGTCCGTGAACGTATCCGTCCAATAAAGACGCGTCAAACGAGTAAAGAATGTCTGCAATTTAAATTTTTGATTCCGCCTTCTGAGACACCCCCACAGTTTTCAGCGCTGCAATTTACCACACCCACCCTTAATAACATTAGACGATATTTACTTGAAGCGAATGAATGGTTGAAAGAGTCAAGTTGATTGAACGAAGAATGGTTAGGATAAAAGTAATTAAGGCTGTTATTGGGAAAAATTACGTTGAGTCGAAATGAAGTGTTTCGGTTCCTCTCAATTTGAGACGCGTCTTGAATAGAATTAATTGATGATAGATCTGATTTATTGATGAGGCGACTGACTGCGACTCATTTAACTTCTAATAGACGCGCTTTGTTGAATTTACATTTCATTTTATAGAAAGTTTGTGTCGCTATTATTAGAAGAATACGAGTACTACTTAACTTTATTTATCAGATTGAAACTGAAGTTAACTCAAGCGTGTTAAAACTTGTGAGCAAAGACATCGGCGATAGTTGGTAACATATTCATAAGAAATATTTTTGGTAAAGGACAAAATTTAATAAAACAGAGCCAATTCTATGTGAGTATAAAGCCAGGTTACCGACGCTAAACAAAAACTACATTCTAAACCCACATTACAAAAGGAAAGCAGTGCTTTTATGAAATTAAAAACGCAGCTCAAGTAATGATATTAAAATTCAACACTCACACTGCACCTAAACATAATATTTGTTTTAAGGTTAGGTTGAACACACTCGAACGTCTTCATCGCGGCAGTCAACTACACTCAATACTAAGTGTTAATGCTTTGGTGAAAGAAATTTTTATATTTTATAATGAGGCTTGAATTGCTATGGCGCACAACTTGTGCAAAAAATGACGACAATCGCTTCCATTTCGAGTTTTTAGTCATATGATAAAAAATCAACAAATAATAATAATAAAACATGTGTTGAATTATATTATAAACATGCACATAATAATATCAAAGATTCAGTTATCGTGAAACAAGGGATATTTAAAATATTTCTACAAAAAGTACTGGTGCAAAAATGTATTACGCTATACCACAATATTATATATGTACTACCTACCCAATCTCTTCTGCACACGACTCAAATTTTAAGCATTTCGTTTATA
Source organism: Hebomoia glaucippe (assembly GCA_025727935.1). Lineage (NCBI taxonomy): Eukaryota > Metazoa > Arthropoda > Insecta > Lepidoptera > Pieridae > Hebomoia > Hebomoia glaucippe. The sequence continues at coordinate 7,473,300 of JAOSYY010000012.1, read as the reverse complement.
CAGTTTACCCGTTCATGTGTAACCCGCTTTTGCTACGGCACTCATAAACTTATTAAAATATTTCTCGCTATATTTAATTAGCGCTGTACCATTTGTCCCCCGTCTCCCCTGACCAGGTGCGAAGTAAAGTATGGATTTTATTTTCTTATTTTTTCCTTATTCATAAGTACAGAATTTTTGAGATTGACATTAAAATGTGGATTTTTCTATTTTGTAAGCTTTAAACACATTATCGTGATTTTGACTGGGTCAGGAAGTAGGTCCGTTAAAAGCTGTCATGATCAGCTTTAGTCATCATCATTATAACTCTTATTTAAAAAAATACATAGGAAAAAGGATAAGGTTGACGGATACTGACTTGCGGCCAAGATATGAACTAC
>JAOSYY010000012.1:7442445-7459522 GCA_025727935.1 Hebomoia glaucippe | reverse complement strand
ATAAATATTACAAGATAGACATTTTGGTCCCTTCAACTATTAACAAAAACGTGAAAGGTACCAGGTTTGTAGCAAGTAGAAGGATGTGTTATTTGTCGCAAGAAAAGAATAAATAAAATTAAAATCGGTTCCTACGTTTATCACCTAAATGTTCCACTGCACACATACGTTAAAATGTAGGCTCCCTTTTTACGAGTGGAGTTAAAATATATTACCCATTACACCCTTGATTCCATTTTTTGATATAAAATCCGCATACTTCGGTATTACTTCATAGTTGATAGTGAGATCTTGCTTAAGTGGAGTGAACACGGGTGGTATTAAGCCGCGAGCCTTCAATGTGACCTGAGGATTATTAAAAATGGTTTTTTGCAGCTTATTTATTTAAAAGAGCCAAATAACATTACATTAAATTACGATTTGTCAAAAAAATGCTATACTCACAGTTCTTAACGAAGACATGTTTTTTAATTTTAATTGATGCTAAACTACGTTTGTATGAAATTACATAATATGTTACTATTATCTGTTACAACAAACCGTACTAAAATACAAAACATGGCCTTATCTTGTTTCTTTGCAACTGATAAATTATTTAGTGAGCGATAACGGACGATTTTAAACAACCAATATACATAATAATAAATTATAACAGAAAATATAGAATAAAAATAAGATTTCTTTTTAAATAGTACTAAAGTAAGTCGCTTTGGATATTAATTTGATTATTTTCTTACTCATAAACCTCGCTATTTATAATACATAATTAGAGAAAGTAAATACTTATTACTTGTATTTTGCAGTGTGTTAGGATCGCCGACTGTGATTCAATAAAAACTTTTTACTGGTCACATCGTGGATATTTCATTTACTTCATATATCCCTAGAAGTCTATTATTTCCGTAAGGAATAATTACACTCTGTGTATGTATGTATTATATACGCCACAAAGAGGTGTAATTGTTCATGTCTGGCCTGCGAGGTTCGACACAATGAACTAAATGTAAGGGAAATTTCGGGAAAATTCATGGAATAGTACAATTGGTAATGCTGAGGCATTTAGGCCAAAGATAAAATGATGGTGCAAATACATTGATGATTCTATTACTGTCCTAAATATGAAGCACAGATTTTGGATCAATACTGAGTGAGATTTGGCGTTACAGGTTATTTGTAGAAGTAATTTTTTAATAATAATAGTAAAAATTAAAAGATTATATAAAAGATATGTTACCTAAGTGCGGGTACAATGGAATTGGGAAGAAAATTGGATTCCTGCCTTATTTTTTGCCAACTGCTGTTTTACTATCGGAAATAGCTGTTAAGCATTGAAAACGTATGCAAATGTCTCGAAAAGATGGTACCGAGTCCTTTGTATACCATTTAAGATTGTTTTTTTATGATAACACTTAATAATACTAGAAGGCCATTTTATTAAAAATTAAAATATCGTATATTATTTGTTTTGCTCGCTTGTTATGTATATATATCTATATTTAGAACATTGCGATTAGCAAAAGCGTTTCCGGTTTCAAATGTCAGGTAAATGAGAAAAATAATCAGTAAAAGCAAAATAAATCATAATGTGTGTAAAAAACAATGGAAATATACTCGGACAAAGCCCTTTTAGGGGACGTGCAAGTTTATTTAACGTCCATGTAACGAAGTCAAATCTTAAAAAGTTTAGTGTATTTGCTAACATACTTGACATGACTAAGATATATGTTCTGTGTAAAGCACACAGCATCTAAACTATTCCTTTATAATCCACTCTTGGCCAAAGCATCGCAACCTTCGGGGCTTATTACCTGGTATTTGATAACAAAGGTGAAAATTTGTGTTCCCGGTGATAACAAGGTATTTGATACTGATGTAATTTTAGTGTTTTTAGAACCAAGTATTTGAACAGGTTTCACTTTGTTAGTTGTACATAATAAAAGTTGTATTTAGTGCAATAATAACTATTTAAATGGAATCAAAGCCGAAATTGAAATCTCTATACTTAACTATGGAATTTGAAAGAGAGCGATATTTTATTTATATAGACAATACAATACTATTAAAAAACAATTTCCTTTGAAGCACATTTAGTATGACTGATTTTTTATTAATCAATTACTTTATTTTTACATTTTTTACAAATTATATCGAACGTTTATGTATTCAGTATTAAATATCAAATTATAAACGTGAGTATACTAAAAGTTATGTGAGGTATTGCCCGATGTCCGCGGCGCTCGACAAAGAAGTTAGCCACACATCACTTACCATAATAGTGGGATCAAACGAGCATAGACCTAAATATATACAGACACTACTTTTACCGACAGTCCTGATGTTTCGCGTTATAGCAATATTGGAAGATTCTGCATGTTCTATCGCATCCCACCATTACAAGAATTTTAAATTCTATGCGTACTATCCATACGTATAGAAACTTCAAAGTTTTATTGAACGTAAGTAACGTTCAGAAAACAATATCGAAATGTTACGATTTGGAAACCTTTCAGAAAGTACCTACTTTGAGGTTTGGAAAGGTTCTATAAGACACTTAGAATTACAAATATGTATAATTATATTAAGCTAATATAATTAGGTTAATTCACTCGTTTACGTAAAGTCCATGATAAACTATAAGTAATTTTTTGGTTATGTATATATTGTCGGATAGTCTATAAAACATAACATCTATGGTGCCCTAAGGCGATACTACAGAGGTCTCCACAAAGCTGATACGTGCCATCATTGCTTTAAACTTATCTATGCTTAAACTAGAACTAAAACCTGGATTTTCTTACAAAATGTTTAAATATTTGTCTATATTCTAGAACAATTTCTAATTCTAATCCAGTTTACGATGTAGTTACTTTGCGTATTTTTTGGTAAATTACTCTAGTAAAACTATAGTTTTTCAAGAACAAAAAATGATTATAAAATATAGGGTTTTGCTCACAAATTAAGTAACGCTTTAAAATTACACTCCAAGCTGTTAAGACTTTTTTTATAATTATTCTTAAATTGGCTAGATGCTATTTGAAAAAGTGTGATAAACTGACAAACCTAAACTTTGTTGTATATATAATAATAAATATCCATATATTTATTGATTGGCTACGAATGAACACTTAAAATATAGGTTGAAAATACTGCTATACCTGTTTTATCTTGTATGAAATTTATAATATTTTATTATTATATATTTTATAACAGGCATTGGCGGACGAGCATTAGAGTGATAAATTTATGACTTGATTACATAGGCTAAAGTCGAAACGCGCAATTTTAGCAAATCACGTTTTTCCACCTATGAACGGTAGTACGTGACCCGGACGGAATTTAAATATAATATTTTTGAAAGTTGTCCCATTTATATATTTCAACATGCATATAAGAAATAAACTAAAATATAAGCATATTAGGTCATGTGGTATCTGAAGACGCCACCCATAAGTTTTACTGGAGGGATACTTTCCAAATGATCCACAGGCCCGTTGGCATTGCATTTGATATATAACGATATATTTTTTTTTAATTAAGTACATTACTTTAAATCTACATATTTTTGATTTATATAAATTCTAAATTTTTGTAAAGAAAACGTAGCAGTCATATATCTGTGTCTATTAGAAAGGTTATATTTCTTTCTAGGTGTGTTGGCGCATTCCTGTCTTAGAACACCAGGTACTTGGCACGAAACACAACACCACTCACCATCCAGGTAGTTCTATTAAACTACGTACAAGTATAAAACAATTAAAAGGCAATAAAATACTCTACCACAGCCTCAAAATAAAATATGGTGTTGCAAAAAAATCAAAAAGCGTTTAACGATTAATAAAGGAGTAGATTTTCCGAACACCTGATACATCCGGGAACGGGCCGGCCCGTAGAGCCTTGGATATCATCCTACTGAAAAACGATGAAGACAGGGTTGTCACTACATGTTTTTTTAGATAAATAACCACCGATACTCTGTAATAAATTTAGAAAAGAAAAATAATACAACTTTCGAAAATAAATATTGAAACAATAATCAGTCCTATTTGACTAAAGGGAGATAAATATTTTTTTATAGAGGATTGTACTATGTTTATCATTATGCTACTATGTTAAGAACTGTACGAAGGTATTCATTTCCGGAAAGCAGAAGGAGGCATGACTCATGGAATGGAAATTATTGCAAACCATCAATTAAAATATTGAACTTTGATGTTTAGACCATAAGTTACGAAGTTAATAATTTGCAAAAATAATTTTACAGGTTTCATTTTTCAAAAAAGACACTAAATAAAAATGAATAAAATATCAATAATTTACTCCTTTTAACAAATTTTTGAAAATATCACTTAGTTTTGTCCTTTAATTGAATCTAATTAGAGAAAAATGCACGGCCATAACCTTATTTAATGGCATTAAATATATAATTAATTTGAAATCGATCAAAGTGTCAACCCTAAGAACAAAGCCAATACCACCTGTTGCACCGAATATTCGATATCCTTCAATGGGATGCTAGAAAAGGATGGGTAGTTGGGAAAATCTGGTGATTGAGTAGGACAGTTAACACACGAGGGTCCCACTTGAGCTTCACACGTTTCAATGGTTTCAGCAAATCTATAAATATAGGTTTCAACTTTACACAGATTTGGATTATGCTCTACTTAAATTATGACCATTTTTCCTTATTATTGAAAGTTGTAATAAATAATAAGATTATACCAAAAGTATAAATTGAATTGAAATTTTCTTTTAAATCCAAGATTAAAAGCCTTATAAAACTAGAAAAAACGGCATTTGTACTTCAATTAATACTGTATATGTGACTTTGAAATATTATGTCCACTTTACAAAAATAAGCAACTGACCTTCTTCTAATTCCTTAAAGTATACAATTAAAAGTGCATTACTAAGCAGTAGAGTAACATTCAAATGTATCAAATAAAGCCTCTACTGTAAGCTCTCACATAAAAAAGCCGTTGAAACCTATCGACAGCCAGGATTTGTCTACGGGACATTTTCCCGTGTTCACAGGCTATTTTTTACAGGAATTTTCCACCGGGATTTTCTCACGGGATCGGCGATTGTTCGATTTGAATTGCTAAGTGGCTTTTCAATTTAATCACGTTATTGAAAAAAGTTAATGACTTCTGTTCCGATTCCACTGGGGTTAACTGAGAGTATGTCGATCCGTTTTCTTTGTAATTGATTTTTAAAGCGTTTTTAGGTATCAAATTGAGTTGGTATTTGAATATTGTATTCAGGAACTATTTAGTATCATTTTATTTGTTGTCGTCGTCGCTATCGTCTCAGCCTGTTAAGGGTCGACTGCTAGACAAACGCCTCCCCCAACGACGACTTTGAGGTGACCGGTCACCTGCGGCTAGCATCCAGGGGCTCCCTGCCGCCCTGACCAGGGCTATTTCATCAATTGCTAGGATCTAAAATTCCGGTTATTCTTTACAGGAAAATTTCTGTAAAAAATATCTTGTGAACACGGGAAAAAGTCACGTAGATAAATCTTGGCTGTCGACAGGTTTGAACGGTTTTTTTTATGTGAGAGCTTACAGTAAAGAAAACTCATTAGAGCATATTTAAATATGTCGGCTGCATGTCCCACAAGAAAATGGGAAAATTTCTATTTTGTCATTACAACACTTTTTAAGAATATAACTAAGCTGTAAAATATCTAATAAAGTGAGAAATCTAATACATTTACATACGAAAGACTAACATATAATAATTGATCATCACAAGCAGTGCTTCAATCGCAAAAATTGAAATGGTAATGTAATATTGCAGTAACAATTATAAACCGAACCAAAATTGAAGAGGAACAAACGATTTGTTATATTAACCGTGAAATGAACGGTTGTAAGTGGCCGTATATTACACCGTATTGTAATGACATGAATATTATGTACTCTTTGCGATAAATCAAATTTGTAACAAACGTTTACTTTTAATTTTCGAATTTGCGTTCTGTTTAGGAGTCAACGATCTATAGGAGACAGTCCTTGCCTATAAAGCAAAAGTACAAGGATAATACACATGTCTATTTTTTATTGCTCCATGAATAAATATTAAAGTCTACATTATTTGAGGTGATTTTATGTAATATTGATCTAGAAGCCAATAGAATAATAAATGTTTATATGGTACTAGTGCCAAAGACATTGCTATATTTTTGTGTACTATAAAGATCATTTGATCATGAAGCCTGGAGCTGTAGTGTGTTTTGGTATTTAAAAACAACATATAATACATAATTGTGAGTTCAAGTATATTGTTTTCATTACGGTGTGATAGCAAGTTATGTTCAAACACCGAAAAACGCTTCAAACAGCGATGTCCCTTGAAGGAGCATAGAAAACGCGACCGAAAATTAAATAATGAAAAAATATAACCTCCTCTTCCCTTGTACAGATGAAATTTGATTAAAAAATCACGATTATTGCGCTTGCCCCCTTGTGGTTTGATACAAAATCTATTGGAGGACCAAAAGTGATGTATTAATCAAATTTGAACTTTAACGAAAAGGGACAAGGGTTAAAAATTTCGCTTTAAATGTAAAATTATATTGGTTTTCGGGTAAGAGTCGATGCCTCACCCCCCACCCTTCACAGTTCACCCCCTTTCAATAATTTTTCATCGTTTTGATCCACTCTTTGTGGTTCACTCTTAGATTAACAAAGTTTTAAATTAAAATCGGCTATAGCAAATATCGGTATATCCAATTATTCTTTATGAAATTTATCTCGTTAATTTTAAGGGTTTTTAATAAATCATAGATACTGAAACGTTTTAATTTAATTCTGTGAATTTGCGTTGATAAAAATTAAAACAAAGTCGTGTTGAAATATCGTTTCTCATGAAACCGGATTTTGGTAACGATTTTGTCTCGGTGTTCTCGATATTGGAATACTTTTAATAAATCAGTATATATAATTAATTTATAAAATATCAAGTGATTATTGGATGTCGTAATACTAGAAACGTTACACTTCTTAGTTAATTGATTATTGAGATACAATATTAAATTATTGTATTATATACATACAACATTTCTTTACTATCGAACAATTTTACGTTGATTTATTTGAATATTTTGTTAATTACTAATTAACGTAATAAAAGGCTATTAAAATAATAATAATATAGTCATGCATTGGTGTCACCCAATATGATACGTTTTATCCTCACTGTAGAGGAATATGCTTCAGTCCTTTGAATGACAAAGCCTTGTCAAGAAGTGACAAATGGAACTGCTATATTGAGGGCAGATTTCTACATCCTACATAATGGAAACATATATTTATGACATTTGTATAATACGTAAGTACAGCTATGTTTTATTTTCGTTGTCGAGTTCGTATTTAGTCTTAATTTTCTGTATGTAATCTAACTAAGACTAATTGGTATGTAATATTAGATACTTTTTTCGTATGCCTGGTATCTTTGAATATTAAATGAACATTAAATTTAAGTCGGTTCATCGGCCGGAGGGACCTGAAATGTAGAGCGCGTTCGATTTCAAAACGTTTTCTAAAATACATGTCAGTTAATGCATAAATATTGGTCTTATGGTTACGTGAGATCTAATATCTATGACTATCATATAATAATACTTTTAATGACAAGCTTAAGTGAAATTTCTAAGATTTAGCGTTCTTCAGATTTGCTTTGTAGTCATTTATTTTTTTCCAAAGCCTTTTTAGCACCCTACAATCGATTTAAATTCAACAAGAAATATGAGAAAAGCCATAAAAAGTAATAAAGGGGTTTGAGAAAGCGCGGATACGTCAATATGAAGTGTCGCAATAAAGAGGCGACGCGCTGAGTGAAGTACTTCCGGGATTGTCGTGAAGAAAATGCACAGCGAGATATTCTTTATTAGGGAATCTTTAATGTATGTATTGGTTCAAAATAAAAGTAAATAATGTTTTTAAGTAACAAAAATCAAAATGGCGTTGAATCGGACATATGAAATGGTAATACAAAGGAAGAAAAAAGGATGTGATAGCCAAATAAAGTGTGAGAAAAAATTAGTGTTCTCTTTAAAAAAAATAGCATCAGAAAAATATGGAGGCTTATATCGAAGTACGACCTGACCAACACTCAGGTTGCTGAAAATATATAATACACCTATAATATACATAGTTTAACTACACATCTGAGATAGATCGTCTATAAAAATCTTAAAAATATCCAAATGAGTAATAACAAGTAAGCAGAGTAACAAACAAATGCGGAAATTATTATTTTATACAATTAAGAGATGAAATTTATTTATCTGCAGATACAAAATGTAATATACTATAAGTACCAAACTGCTGTTTATGGTCACGGGTAATAAGAACTGAATATAAAACTTAATGGCGTTCATTCAAAACTTTTTGGCAATTTTTAGTGTGTTTGAATTTCTCGGAGACAATTTAGATTTTATCAAAAAGCTAGCTGGGGTTTTCTGGTTTCGCTCGTATTAAATTTATATATAGACTTTTGATCACTGAACAAAAATATGGCATTTCTTAAGATTCAAGCAGAAATTTTGATCATCAAATTGGATTTTATTCAAAATGTATTTGTCTTGACTTGTAATAAATTTTTTTAAAATTATACTTTGCAATACTCCTAATAACATGATATCTTAGTCATCGAAAGCTTAATTAAAATAGGTTCATTTATTTCGATGATAAGTCGAATGAAACAGTTGGATAGGTAAAAGGTGTTTTTAGCATTAATTCTGCACCCATTATAAAAAAAATATTTCACAACAAACACACACTCCATTTTTAGATGATTGTATATACAATATAAATATTCTTGTTCCGTTAAAGCTGTAAAGATCTCGCAATTGAAAATATTATGGTAGATGGCTGTGATGATTTAAACTGTGAACGGTCATCGACAGTAGGAAAGTGTTGGGATATAATAATAAAATAAGCATAACAGATATACATAGAAGAAATTAGAATACATTAAATTGCATTTCTAAGAAACCAAACTCTACATACCGGTACATCGCGTCAGTTTATCTTGTTTACAAAGCTATTCTCCCATTTCTGTGGTTCTGGTAATTTTCTATTCAATCAGTTTTTTGGGTCAGGAATAGACTTCTTGATAATTCCTTTTATAGGCTAACCTGAAAAGGAATTATCAATGGAAAAGATATAAAAATGTGTCTGTTTCGTTCCACACTTTTACTTAAAGTATATCCGAGATTGAGACACCACATCTATACTAATCTGTATTAATATTATAAAGCTCAAAAGTTTGTTTGTATGAACGCGCTAATCTCAGGAATTCTGGTCCGATTTGAAAAATTCTTTCAGTTTTGGAGTATATTTATCCAGGAAGGCTATATACACGTAATAAAAATAAGGATCCTTACAAAAATATAAATAATATAACCCAAGTAGTATTCATATAACACTGTCATGACGTAAGTTATTGCCATCGAATGCTTCATCCAAACAAATAAAACTCCTAAATGTCCCCCGTGTAGCGATCATAAAACATTATAATTATTATCAAGATTGACTGTAAAAGAATACGCATAATAGCCATTTGTTTTTTTCTTTTATGGACATTGCCTGTTAACAACGGTACTTATGAGGTATGGTAGGTGTTCTTAGAATATAATATAATTTTAAGAACAGGTTTTATGATTTTGAATTAAGAAAACGTTACATCAATGAAACTATGATACTTTCGGATTATTTTTTTGTTTAATTTATTAGTGTAATTGGCTGACAGATTGTAATAGAAATTAGCGAATTCTGTATACAATTTGGTCTTGAATATTATGTATTGATAGACTAACTCATACCCACCTAGACTGATAGACCTGAGACTACGTATTTCGAATTCCGTTTGACCTAAAGCTTGATGGATTCGCTTAACTTCAAGTCTTCGGGGATTACAAATAATTGATTAAAATGATGGAATTCTCGAAAATATTGATTCTCGCCTTAGCTAATTTGATGATAGAATCTTATTTAACACGAGAATCACAAGTCCTTTAATTAAAAGTAAAACTAAAAGCAGTCACAATGACTTATCTATATTGTAATAGTTTATTAAAGCTTATAATCTTTCTTAATTCTTAAAAAAAGGATAGCAAGAGTTGTGATAAAATAATTTATAAACATTATTAAAAAATTTAAATGAATAACAGCAATCAGATATGATTAAAGATACCAAAAGCTTAGGTTTAAAGTAAAATAATTAATCGATTTCGTCCAGGCACATCAAAGACCCAATCAAAACAAAGGCCTAACTAATACAATGGTACTCAGTGTTTGTTAAGTGAGATTGGCGTATTTTTGATCCGTTTGTGAACTCTTCAAGCCACTTGGGTTCAAAGTTATTGGTAGAGAGACAATGCGTATGCATGCATTGGAGCATTGAATATGGATGAGTGACGCGCTCTATGGAAATAGGGCAACTGAAAATTGGAAAATAGATACATCACAATCTGAAAATTTCCACAAAATGAAAACTGATTAAAAACATTTCGTGTCAGTATAATGATTTTCTTTATATATCTGACATGTAATTTTAAGTTAAATTTGGAAAACTCATTAACGAAATATAAGAATAACACTAAGCTTGTCTGTCTAGGAACGTTATAGAAATAAATGGATTTATCTTTTTCTCCTTACCGTATTAAACTACCAAATCAGTATTTACACCTTACGAGTATTTATATATATAGTTAGTAACACAGTCCATCTATATTCATACTGAAACTTTACTTACTCAAATCCATTATGAACTGTGTCAAAAAATTATTTACATTTATCGTTTGAAAATTTCAGTTAACTGCGTTTTCTCGCAGGCCGTGACGTCATGAAAATGAATACATGCAACGCTTTGATGTGATCACTGAAGACATACATTGGTATTCTCTTTCCAGTACTGCGTTTCAAAAGCTAGTTTTGGTTTGCACTCGAGACAATTTGAAATTCAATTTTATTTAAGCATACGCGTTTGGCGATATTGAATTTATTATTACGTCATTTTCATTTTTAAGGAAATTCCTTTCAGAATATCAGAGTTAATTTGAAATATATTTCCGATACATATCTTAACGTTTTTCTGAAATATTAACTATACTTATAAACAAAATATAACTCGATTTAGCTAATTTCTCATTCGTCAATCAATTTAATTTAACTTATCAAATTTTGTATGTTCAAATTATCTGCTAGTTAAAAGTGTAGCTAATATAACTGTGTTAAAAATATCAACCAATTTTTGCCTATTACCATAGATGTTGTTTTTCACACTCAAATGCCTCTAAATTTTCACATACACAAGGGTGGAATAAATTATGATAAAAACGGGCCATTTATGCAAAAAATAAAGGGGAACTAGCTTGTATTGAAATCGAAAATCCTCAGAAATATATAGATATGAATATAAATGGTAGTTTTGTGAGGATGTTACGCTGAAATATGTTTACAATAACGTAGAAATACGACCCACTTATATTGTATAAATCAGATACGACTTATTATGGAAGTTTTTTGTGAGATTGGTTTTTACACAGTATCAACATCAGTTGCAACTAAAAAATAATATCTGCAAATCGTGGCAAGCAATAACAAACTTTTAAGAAAAACGTTATAGCTATTTATTAAAAGGAGTCGTTTATGTATTGTGTAAGCTCTATAGGGAGGCGAGGGGGTTTTTGCTTTGCTTATTTTGGATGACATGGGTGGCAGAGGGGGGGCTAGATAATGATTAGATTGACTTCTGATCATGAATCATTAAAAATCAATATATTTATTGAAAATGTTTACGAAAGCATGCGGGAGGGAGTAAGAGATTTGCTTACTTTTGCTTACAAGGGGGACCGGTGGGGGTAAATAATTGTAATAAATCCGCTTATATAATACTTGAATAGCTCATAATTGATAGCAAGTATACACTATTTGCATGTTAGTACCAAAATTATTGAATTGCCACGTTATATTTATTTTCTTCGCTGCGTTGTGGCAAAAATTTTTGTTGTTGATTGCCAGGTCAACATTAATTTCATTTGTTTCTTTTGTATCTTTAATGCTTATAAGAGGATGAAGCCCTTCTATAATCCTGAAAGAATATTTTGAGTCGAGAATAATCTAACACAGATATATAATAATATTGATAAGGTGTTTGTGAGAAAAATGTGTGTGGAGAATGACATTTTGAATGGCAAATATTTATAGGATAACAATGTCATGACAAAAATTTGATAAGACTATTACATTAAAAATATATATTTCTTTTATTCGATTTTAAGTTCAAAATATACACAATTTGTAAACGCGATATGCCTTATTTGAATAAATATAGCTTGATTTTTATGCTAGAGTGTAGTATGTAGTTATGTAACCTTAAATGCGTTGCAATAAAAAATAAAGCTTCGGAACACTAGCATTTGTAAATAGATTAGAAAGCTCATGTTTCGGAATCTACATATAAAAGCAACCTTAAAGCTACGTTACTACAATACATATTACAAAAATCTCTACAAAAATAGATAATTATAGTTGGCTATATCCATTCATTATAAAACATTTTTTCGCAAGAATTAAAGTATTTAAATTGTATGTGACAAGGTTTTCGTATAAGCACAGGAAAGCAAAATAAACAATTAAACCAGTCATACTCGGAAAATTTTGCCTCTAGTCAATAAGTAGAACAATATCCTCTTTTGTTAATTTCGAAGCGTGTGTGCATATCACGTTACTGGTCGTGTGGGTATTTCGACTTAATGCATTCTGACTATCTTTTAATGATAAGACAAACGACTTGAACGTGATAGGTTATCTGAAATTCGAATTAGTACCGTTCAAATGTATTTAAAAATCGAGACAAGTTGTCCAGAAAATTATCTATATTATAGCCCTAAGTTTGCAACACTTTTTTAATATATATTACACTATTTAAATATTATGTATAAACTATTTTATACTCTTTTTTATATTTCTTTGATTCTTTTTATTATAATAGAGCAAAATTATTCATAGATCATGTGACCCTATATTTTTACTTTCTTATTTATAAAAGACAAATCAATAAAGATGTTTTGTCCACTCATTTCATCTAAGAATCCAGTTTTAGATATAAAATAAAATAAATAAAAAGCCTTTATTGTTGAATTTAGTTTAAATTACAAAAAAAAAACTGAAAGTTGTAGATACATACTATTTAATTTAAGTTAGCTGAAAGGTGAAATACCTGCAGTTCAAACAATGTAATAAAAATATTTGCATTTCATTTATATTTTCCTTAATCGTCTCAAATATAATCACTTTAAAAAAGTAGAGATTTGTTACAATACCTTTTTTTTATTTAACCTACGACATACGACCGTCGTGTGCGGGGGGTTGAGGGGAAGCCACCCCGTCGAGAGAAATCTTCAGTAGATGGATGTTCTAATATTCAAATGGAATATGGAACTATTATTGTTTGAGCTACTGTCGATATGTGGGTGGAATAAAATATGTTGATCCTTTTTAATTTATATCGTTTTGTCAGTGCAATATTTCACTCATATATGCCTACTTTTAAAGTAAATCTGTAATCGATCTTAAATCGCTTAGTTCTAGTTGGTTGCATTAAAAAATTTTGTTTACCGATACGAATTACTTAAAAATATGTTAATTTTGAACATCATATAACATTTAAAATTTGTTAGATATAAGATTTCTATGCAGCAAATACTTAAATGGAATAAAAAGGTTTTGAACTGCCAAAAAACCAAAGAACCAAAAGTCGTTTAATCTGTTAGGTAAGTTGAAAATTCTCCAATCATTCTTTTGAAACAGATCAAAGTTACAACAGTTAAAACACATGTAATCGAAAATTCTAATCAAGGGACGTTACACACAGAGTTGAGCGTCAGTTGTCAAGCCTCGGGCGTTCACAGTATCAAGACTGTTTGGGGTAAAGAAACAACTTCTTTGCATACTTCGCGGATGCCTGGGTGTCAGTGTGCGATACGTCTCTCATATTATATAGTCTGCCTACACGTATTGTTGGATAGGGTTGTGCTGTTATATCGATATTTTTTAATACAACATGTATTTTATTTCTATTGTTCGAATATTGTTAGTGATAGGTGCATATATTTATAAACTCATATTTAATATAATTTTGTATAATATATATGCATAATGAAATGTACATACATATACTTATTTGATTTTATTTTAAATTAGTTAGTAAACGCGTCTAGTTATAAAATAGTAGTAAAAGAGTTACAATTAATTGTTGAATAAATAATTATTTAGAAATATGTAGGTTTTTATATGTACAGAACAGATACAAGGCTATTCTGTTAATTTCCCTAGTCATATCCGTCAATCTATCGATATTTTGTACATCACTAAAATGCGAAATACATCAGCTCACTTCATTTCGTGCGCCGTATCTTTTGTTTGCTATATTTTTGACAAGTACAAAGCGAATCTGCGCCTGTCATACGTTTGACAGACGACATGGAGGTGGTGGGAGGTGGCGCTAAGTTGTTATTAAGTACAGCACTTGTGTAGTTGGCGATGTCTAACGGTTTGTAAAAAGGGAGGCTGTTGATTCGACATGAGCTAACAATAGTACTTGTCGGTAGCTGGAAGGCTGTTTCAAAACAATTGTAATATTTCTATTTTAACATTAGTGCTATCCGTATATATACATTATTTTGAAGTGCAGCAGTACTAGCAAATATTAAGTTTTTTGACGTAAGAATGACATATGCTCGAAAGAAACTTGTTTTAATTGTATTTGATAGATATGCAACAGGTTTATTTTTTAACTTAGTTAGCAAAAGTTAACAAAAGTATGATATTTTTATGATGTATCTGTTGAAAAGTTAGTAAGTCTATGTACATGACTTAAGAATTGCGGTCCATTATTAATACTCCATCTCTATAATTTTATATTGGTTTGAAGGAACAACGTCAAATTCCTATATATACAGTATGTTATAAATAGTATTTAATTTAGTGAACAGGTGTCGTTCTCAGATTGCCTCCCTCTATAGCACTCTGACATGCTTTTAACTGCTTGCTTAGATGAATGCGTTTATACAGTACAGACAAATTATAAAGATTTCCAAGGTGTTGACTATAAGTTTTACTCGTAATCTATACAATAATAAAAAAAAGAAATTCTTTGGTCATTATGAATATAAAGAAAAACATGTAGTTAAATTATTTATCTACAACTCAAGTCTGAGACCTCTAGTGTTAAACACAGTGCAAAACCACTTAGCAAATTAAATATCGTATTATTGAATCTATATTCTACTAGATCGCTGAAACACAAGAGTAAAGATTGAAAATGAATTTTTTTATTGGAGGATTTTTAAAAACTCTCATCACACGCACTTAGAAAACTACTAAAAATATCACGCATTTAAATGATGAAAGTAATTAAAAATATTACAGTTACAAAAGATTAAATATCTAATGATAGGCCCTAAACTATTTCTTTCCTACATAAAACCATCCAAGCCTTACCCCTAGCATAAATGATTTGATTAATTTTCGACTAGTACAAAATTTCGAGTGTTGGCTAATTAAAACTAACGTAAGTGGCAGGCGAGATAAGAACGGTTTTGTGTGCACGCGCCCTTAGGATCAGTTTCATATAATAATAGGACGTTCAACCGACAAAGCTGAGACTTATTTGGCAAGCAAAACATTTCAACAGTTTTGAAAAAAGAAAATACATCATCTTTTATAAAGTAAAAAGACGAGCTATGGAACGATAAGCTACTCGTACACATGGGTATTAGCAATTTCATAGATCTTAAAGAATCTTGTATAGCTAAAGGTCATATTTTACTTTTAGTTGACAATTATAGTAAAAAATAGTCACATATAGGATTTCGTTATAAAAGTAAGACTTTTTTAAAATATGCAGTTATTTTAGAAAATTAAGAATCCATAACATTTAAAATTATTAAATTCTTTTCTTCTAGCCCTACCCTGAAGTCTGGAAATTACTCCATTAATGGTTAAAAAATAACTCTAGATAGAAGGCCTACCATATATAATACAATATTTGAAAACGTTATTAAACATATTATATTGTAAATAAAATAAAGTTCTTTCAATATTTCATAATTTCTGCACAAATATGTAGTGGATGGACTATTCGCGAACTATCAGTCAAAGCAGTAAATATAGAATTTGTGTTTAGCGGTGTAGACGTTGACGTGGCTTATAAGTTTTAACGAAACATTAACAAAAGTTATGTTAATATAACCGCTTGTTAAGTGGGTTTGTTTGGTGTATATGTGTTTTTCAAATGTTATCTTCTATCACAGTCTTCGACAGACGTTGAGATTACTAAATCTATACTAATTTTATAAAACGAGGCTTTAAGTATTATATTTTCAAAAAAAATAGGGAATTTTTATAAAAGGGGTAAAATGTGAAATGATCCAGAGCAAAGTCCCCGGCAGAAGCTAGTAATAAATATCTTAGTCATATGCCAATATTGTTTAATCTATAAACTCTTATTCAATTTTTGTATCGGGCATTTGAAAATTCATACACTTGTACTAATAATAATAATAATGGCGTAACAACCACCTATGAACGACAATTAAAGATCCGAGTGGAATTTCTTTCTTTTTTGTTTTTTTAGTCGTCCGAATTATAACTTATTTCAAAGATGTATATTAAAAATAAATATGTATATCGAGATTATTGTCATGACAACGTCTCATTCAATCATAGTCTATGAAATATTTGCCTTCATTTCGAATATATGTTCCAAGATAATTTTGCGAACAAACAGACAAATTGATAACAATTTACAATAAGCCGTATCTCGAAGTGCGACTCGACGACACGGGACCAGAAATAATTCATCGAACAATCGCATAAATCACAATACTTAATGGCTTGAATGCGCCAGAAATGAGGACGCGGAAGTGTGTAAGTAATTTGGTTCATTTGAGTATTTTTTTAAATAATGTACAAACGTAGCGTATAACATATTATATATAAAGGAAAAAACTATATAATACGTATATTAAATTCATCAATTATCGATATTCCAAAATTATGATACA
>JAOSYY010000012.1:7421231-7442345 GCA_025727935.1 Hebomoia glaucippe | reverse complement strand
GTATCTATGAGAAT
Organism: Hebomoia glaucippe; assembly: GCA_025727935.1. Taxonomy (NCBI): domain Eukaryota; kingdom Metazoa; phylum Arthropoda; class Insecta; order Lepidoptera; family Pieridae; genus Hebomoia; species Hebomoia glaucippe. Next base: position 7,442,331 of record JAOSYY010000012.1, on the reverse strand, counting down.
CGACCAACATCTATTTTTCATCCCCCTAAATGTTAGGGGTAGTCCAGCCCTAAATTTTTTTTTTATTTTTTCGACAAAATTTTTAATTTCTATTTTTTTATGATACAACATACAAAAATACATACAATCATCAATGTGGCAAAACGACATTTGCTGGGTCAGCTAGTATTATATATAAAGGAAAAAACTATATAATACGTATATTAAATTCATCAATTATCGATATTCCAAAATTATGATACAAATATAAAATGTTTGATTAGAAACTACTTAGTTCATAGATAACCTCGGGAGATTTCTCACATTTTCAATGCAGCATGTCATCTTTGAAAGGCAGTTTTCAGTTACGATTGTATAAACAAACCGTTTAACCTTTTCCTAAGTTATAAAATTCACTTCATTCTTTGATTTCATAAAATTGGTTTTGTACAGTCTACGACACCTAAAGTTTTAAGTAAGAATTCTGCATTTGATTTTATGTAAGACGCGCCCGAGTTTGTAGGTTGTTTAAGCACTAACCATGAAACCTTACAGTGACAAAACCAGCCTTAATCCCTTATAATAAGATGACGGTAGTTTCTGGATTACTTCTCCAATTTCAACCTTAGTACAATGTGATAAGAATGCCATGTAAGGCAATGGAATGGTAAAGATTTCAGATCGCAGTTCTAAATTCAAATTGTGCACAGTGATTGGTCAGGGCGCGTTTGCCTGATATAAATAGTGCGGTTTGCACCCACGTACGGATATTGTGGAGTGGAATTGACAAATGGAAATATTAAAAGTATGTTTTATATGGAATTCTTCTTTTGTAACATTTTGTGCAGAGACCGTCTAAGTTGTAACTATAATGTCTATTAGAACCAAGTATTATATGTAAAATTGATTTTAATTTGGCTTATTTTTTCATTTGTATCATATAAAGAAAAAAATGATATGTGTCAATAATAAGAGAAGAAACATTATTATTACAGAGCTGTTCTAGAGAAAACGTCGTAAACATTATGTACGATGTATTTTACACAACTTTCCATTAATAGTTTTTATTTACTGTGCTGAGTATATAAACGAGTAATTTATTACATTATTACTGTACAATAATGTTCATACTATGATATCTGTATAAATCTTGTAAATATCTTTGTCGGTAATGTCCACAATAATCTAGCGAACGCTAAAATATGCAATAGGCTTCGCAGTGCGGTGCAAGCCGGGTGTAACGACGTGTATACAATGTTCCTCTCCTGAAAGTGACAAGCCATCCATACACACATTCACATACCTATGCACTCGCCACTGACATTTGAATATTAAGCTTAATTGTATTGACGTACTGTCAAAGACATTGTTTATTCTTGTTATTGGGACTTTTTCTGATATATCGTTTGGATGGAATGCAGTTAATCTTAAAATGAGGTGTGTAAATTTATTGGGGTAGAAGAAGAGGAAGAACTAAGAAGGCATTAATTAATGAATTTAGTTTCGATATGCTGGAGATTTACTTCACTTTTATTATTTAGTTAAATTTTGCAATGTAGTTTTTTTTTAATTTTCTAACACAAAGAAGCTTTAGCGCTAAGGTTAGGTAGATAACTACACCACCATCATACATACAATGTGTAAAATCGCGGCAAAAAGCTATAAAAAATCTCGAAAAATATAATTAATGTTAATAATATAACAATCTGAAATGAAACTAGGTACTCACAAATGTATGTGTCTGCATGCTTCGAGTAAAAATTTTGGTAATAATTTTTTTGAAATTCAAAATCCAGGCGTTTCGAATTAATTTAGGTAGAGCGTCTCTTTACCAGGGCTAGGAACGTTAAAACGTCAGATGACACCTGGCAACTCTGGACACTTGGACGTACGTCATGCGATTATCCGACGTTTGTCGGCTGGACACTCAACGGATTTATAGCGTAATAAATCACTATTTCAATATTAGACGCGGCCACTATTCTGTGGCAGAAATGTTGAAATAGTTACAATGCACGATACGACTGCGATATGTCGTATAGGATAGGTAACGCGCTTTTGTTAAGGTTGTAAAAAAATCCTCACGTAACATTTCAGAAACAATTCATTGTAGTTAAAACATGTTTTTATAAGTATATCATTTTTATATCTATTCATTTTCGAGTGTCCGAATAAACAATGTAAGTTAAGCTTTTTTGTAGTAAGTTCCAATATAGCATTGAAGCTATGAAAGAAATATAGCTATTATAATTTTTTTTAAACATTTGTTATGATAATCGATGAAGCGCTTGTCTCAGAAATAGCTCCTGAGACATCGATTATTTAATGCAGCTTTGAACTAATTATTTCATAGTTTTAAGAAAAATGTGTTGAATATGTCGTTTGGTCGTAACCGTGTCATTGACATGTAAATGACACGCAATAAATATAAACAGATCACATTAGTGAGATGTAAACCAAGATTTAGTGGGTTCATAGGTGTATCATAATCTATCTTGAAGCAAACATAACGTTATGACTCTCTCATCTTAGGAATGTCAAGAATTTTATTTTGATTTATTTAAACGCTATAATTAATTATATAAACTATTAATATATAGGGTGTTTAGAATATAAAAAATAATACATTTCACCTATGTCTGATGCAAGAACAACTCCAAGATTTGAAATTATAGATTTTCATGTGAAGGACTTATGTACAGCACATATGAAGTTTCACATCGATATGAAGGTTAAAAATTGGTCAGTTCACTTGTTAGATTTGAGTAGTAAGATAAGTTTATATAACTTTTCTTTATATAATACTGTTTATCTTTTTATAAATTAAAAGTTGTAAATACGGAGTCTTTATGATACCTTGTAGAAATCACCTAAAACCAGAAAGCTTTTTTCGTACAAATCGGAAACTGTTGCGAAAAAATAGGTTGTTCAATCTAAGCACAAATATTAAATGGCTAGTCACTATTTCCAATAGAATTAATTGTTGAAGACTTAACTAGATTCTAACACAGTCTAATGCATTTTGAAAAGCTTTTCCGACATAAAGACTGGATGAAAATTCGAACTAACATTCAATTTGCTTGAGCTTATTATAAGAGCAGGATTGCGGGTTAGACTGGTATTCAGTTCTGGTAACATTCTGGTATGACGTCGTTAATGTCACTTGCAAATTTAGTCCTCAATGTAGTTACATATTAGTGATAGCTTATTGATTGTCTTGGCCGGATGTACAGCATATGATTAATTGCGTACACCGAATGGCACTGTCACAGGGACTGTCATTAGTGAGTTATGGGGATTGTGTAATAGTACCAAGTAGAAGAGACTTGACGAGTATGGAGTTTATTAGATGTCTGGATGTTACTGCCAAGTGAAATTGTAAAAAAGCATATTCTTGTAAAACACTTTTCAATTAATTCTCGATGCGAAATTTAAAATATTTGGAAACACATGCTGATTTTTTTTCTTTAACTAATTTTTTTAACATTATACTGATCTGATAATACAACATGATTTTTGTCGTTTTCAAAATGAATTTTAAAGTACAATATTTTTCGTAACCTAACTATAAAACATATCAAATAATGAGTTTTGATTATACACACTAAATTAATAGTTGCAATATAATAAAACATTTTTTCTGTACTATTTTTGCATTGGGTTTAAAAAAAACTACCAAAAAATCCTTGGTTCCGCTATGTCCTCGTAGTCTGTCCCAGATCTGATTGATTTATACGTCCGCTTGTCCGTTTGTACGCGGCTCCATTTCCCCACTGTCGCGTCTAATTGCGACAATAATTCATGTCTAATAATAATCTTGTGCTATTATCGGATTGTATGAGCAGGTGAGGATGCCCTATTGTTACAACCACGCTAATTTTCATGTTGCTGTTTACATAATAATAGCCTGTTCCACCCGTCGACTAATTAGGACTGTATATTTTTTGAGAGAAGTATATTTTAGGTTTTAGAGAAGAAATTGATTTCTTAGAGACAATTCTGTGTTATTATGTGAGATTGCCAGGTTCTAACAGGAATAATGATTATATTACGTAGAAAATCTTTTTTAGCAACCCTTAAAAAGAAAGAACCGTGTTGCTTTTAATAATGACATAGAAAACTCTTATTAAAGCAATAATCTAAAATGTTTCTTACTAATAGTTATGACAATTATTTTAAATCTACAATAGACAAAATTATCAACAAAAGCTGAACATTATCCAGTCTGTTTGAAGCCTTAAAATTACCAATCACATAATTAATCACATCAATATAATCCGTGATTTATACAGGGTGTGATTACAAATTCCGATTCCGAATTCGTCATAAGGCCCCAACCACACGCCAAAGCTTACAAATGACGTGCGATCAACCGACCACACTTGTTATTCAATAATCTTCCCCTGCAATCAATTTATCACGGATCCAATGAAGGTGAAACTATATGATACAACCTTATCTTTGGGTATGCAAAATACTTTTTTACTTCTTGGCAATAAAGTTTAAATTTGTGTGTTCAATTTAAGGGTAGTTGTTTCATTATGTGATGGAAAGTAGTGACGTCATGCAAAAGGGACATCGAATGCAAAACGCTTAAACCATGGATTTGGCATGTGTTGGAACTATTGACGAACATACAGATAGTCAGAAGTAGAAATAGGAGGATTGATTTTTGTGTAGAAATTAGTTCGAGTATGTGGAAACGTTTAATAATTATTACAGCCATCCTTAAGTACTGTCTGCACATTATCACAACGACAAGGTATATTATAAAACACGCGACAATTATTTACGAACAATAATTTTCACAAGATTGAAAAACGCGTAAGGCACGCTCAGGAACTAAAGACATTAGGTAATTAAGCGAAATAAGTAATAAATTTAATTATATTTATTATTATTTTCTATATTCAGATTATCTAATTGAGTTTATGTAATATACATGAAACATTTTGAAAGCATTTATTTATATCTCTATATTTACATTTTATATAATATATACGTCAGATAGCACCAAACCTTATTCGTATATAATTTTATATCTTATATATATATATAAAAGAAAGTCGTGTTAGTTACACCATTAACAACTCAAGAACGGCTGAAGCGATTTGCCTGAAAATTGATGGGGAGGTAGCTTATGAGCAGGTGACGGTCATAGGATACCTTTATTTTTTTTGTAAATCATATGGATATATTTTTTTAATCATTTTTATTTAGTATCGTAATCAACCATTTAATTTAATATAATCCAAAATCTGCTCATTTACTGTCTCTAAGGCGGAACGAAGTTCACCGGGCCAGCTAGTATTACTATACAATATAGTATACTGTATGTAATGTTTTGTAAACTTTTATTATGACGGGTGAAGTGTTCATTAATCCTGGCAGCCATGTGTCACGAGCTAATCTATATGTCTTAGCCGATCCGGGAGGCTGTATTTCATATCGATGTGAACATGGAACTAATTGCGAGGGTCGCAATTGTAACAGCGCGCACTGATTGTTAGTATGTCTGGCTAATCAATACCATTGTCGTATGTCTCTTTAGATTTTTATGTCAACAGACAAGGTCTGATAACAAGTCTTAGTCAATCATAACCGAGCTTTCCGTCTAAGAATAACATGGTCTCGATAATTTCTTCGGAAGTCTATTAAATGACAGAAAATGGATTGCGGACATTTTCCGATAATTACTAAGTAAATTGACAGGAGATTCTTTGTGATTCGTATTTTTATATAGATTACATTTTTTTGATATTTTGGAAATAAAAGACGACCGCAATAGTTATATTAGGCACTTAATGTATAAAATACTTTATTTAATGTATATGAAACATTTAGGAGTTGACATATAACCTTAATGAATCAATGACCAAGCAAAATGGATTATGCACTTTTATCTTTATTCGGTGCTAATAAATCACGTCGCAATTACAATTGAATTTGCACTAGCGAAGATTTACGCGCAGCGCATGGAAGTATAATTCGTGCACTATCTTCAATCTTGTGCCTACCACATCGAGTCAGTAACAAACAGCAATTGTGTACAACAGACATTAGGTACGAAAGCGTTGTATTCGTGACATCTAAATTTCGGCTAGCCACACGGATCGTGCCCATTTTACATTCAAATGATAATATTTGGATGCGGTATATAAAAAAAATAGAGGTTTGTTTATAAAACAATGATAATAAAAAACGTATTGTCTAACATTGCTAAAATAGTTAATCAAATATCTATGTAGGTTTATGCTATATAGTTTAGATAATTTTAGGAGAATTTCTGTCAGGACAATACGCGTTATACATTGTCAGAACCTTTTAGCTCTTAATTTAAGCTTTAAAGATATTTTAACGACGCTACTTTTAATTCACTAATCTACTATTCGTTGGATTTTTCTATTATACTTATGCTTAAATAATATCAACATTATTAGTACTTTCTTTACTTTAATTTCTACTTAATTACTGTCAACACTTCAGCTTGATCGTTACTATTGAATTTATACTAAAAAAACACGATTGCCACTATAATAAATATTTGATATAAGATAAATAAAAAAGTATTAACACAATCTGAAGCTAACTTCTTAAAAATTATTATTTAATGAACGTTCCTAGGATATAGATCATTCTTAACTTTGTTATAATGATATAATGAACAAACAACAGAAATAAATAGATTTATTTTATTTAGTAAAAATTTCAAATAGCTTAAAAATACCGCATTCACGATTTCTTCTCGTTGTCACCCGCGCTCAGGGTAGGTCCAGTCCGAAGCGACAAAACATATCGGTCGGTTGTCGCCCCGGGCTGGCCAAACCGCCTCTGCACTTACCTTTAGTTAGCCTAAATAGCCCTAGATTATTCTACACTTTATACCCACGAGAGAACTTTGTATTTTCTTTAAGGATTTTTAGTAAAAGAAATTAAGACTGTTTTAAAATATGTTTTAATTTGTACTGCTTCGTGGTTTACCGACGTAAAGAAGAAGAAGCCTTATAATCTCGCCTCAAGCTGGCCATAAAATTAATCAAAATCGGTTCAGTGATATAAGGCAGATAAAATAAAGAATGAAACGTATTCGCACTTATAATATTAGAATTAAACATAATTTAATACTAATAACAATTCGTAAAACGCAATAGTGATAAACTATAGAAAATAAATTATGTCAAATCTCTAACACATACATGGGGTAATTTAAATGCGAGTACCACGCTTGATGGACAGCTGCGTTATTCGCCGGCGACTCTAGTTGTCAAAATACGACATAGACAATACAAAATCGATTCTTTCTAGAATCTATCTTTTCCATTATTTAAATTAATTTTATATGGCAAGTTGATTTGACAGATCGATTCAAAGAACAGTCAGAATTATTCAAATAAAAAAGAAGATAATTTATCCAAAGTGCGAATTGACATTTTAAGACGTATGTTAAACTTTTAACGTGGAAGACATTTTGAAAACTTCAAAACTTGTGTTATGTGTTACAAAAGTCGTATTATTTTTGCAGTTTATTTACGAAGAATTAATTGGTAAATTGTCGAAGTTATGAAGTGATGTGTTTAATGGTGGCAACAGTTCTAAGACAATTCAAAGGTTGGCGGTTCAAATATTTATATGTTGTTTAAATTTCTTAGGCTTACTTTATAAATTGTCATGTCAAACTTATGTTAATAGTCTTAGCATAGTCCTATTAAACGATAAGAGATAGTTTTCATAAAAGTTATAGTGTCTATACCATTTTTTATGTATTGGAAATCTTTGGAAGGCGCGTGGATTCACAATTAGCCATCTGGTGGCAAAGAAGGTAGCTAGCACTTGTAAGGTTAACGTAACAGCTGATCCATATAACTAAGTATACGTTGTTACTATGTCAGCCACATTAAATGTGGAGGTTTGATAGATCATTTTTTGAAATATGGATATTATTTTGTAAGTAATTCGACTATTCGAAATTCAAGTTATATTTTATATGAAAAACATTGTTGTAACTGAAGATAAAAATAAGAAATTATATATTTTATGAGTTAACTTGGCACTGATTCAGATCTTAATTTTTTTATCGGTGGAATCTACCACCATACGAGTATGTTAATTTTGAACTTGGCTCCCTTTCTCACAAATATGTTTTTGATGGGTATTCTCTTCTCAAAACTGCCATTTATTAAATACGTAAATTACTATCGAACATTCAATATCAGATCGTCATAACCCTAAAAAGAGGTCGTCGGGTCTAAACGACCGCTTCGTAATAGGATTGACAAGATTCTCAGCCGCCAATAAAAGATAGGACCGATGCCACAGAATATGGACACCAGTAGGGTAATTTAAACACGCATAATAATTTTGTTTTAAACTTTTAAAACTATTATGGGATATCCAGATAACAGAATCACTACCATAAGTAGGCAAAATAATAATTAGCATATCTGGTATTTTTTAAATCTATTTTTAAATAAACATAAGACCTAAAAAGAAAAACGAAAATGTATTTAAGTGAAACTTTCTACATCTCTCGACCTAGTTAAAAACGATTTGGTAAATGTTTTTTAGTTATCCCAACTGTTGGTTAATATTATCAGCCAATGTCGTAAAACTAAGGAGGAAATATGTCTAGAGGAAAATTTCTCTGCCATAACCGTGACCATTCGAAGCCCCAAATGTCATACCAATGAATTCATGTCCGCAATTTTTTTGCTCACTTTATCGCGTTTCTTTATTACGGTCGGGCATTTTTTGTCATGCTCTTTTGAGGGTCGGTTTCTATATAATTTGTTTATCGTCGTCATATTGGATCTGTCGTCGATAAAACGTTTTATTTTCTAATAACGAATTTCTATTGCCATATATAAAGCATTTTGGCGTCGTAACATTACCTATGGTTTTGTGTACAATTAATAACAGGAAGATACTGACATGAGTTAAATATACTTGTAGAAATTCAGAATTTTGAATAATAATTGTAGTTCAAATTGCCTTTCCGTTACGTTAATATACAATTTTACAATAGATTTGGAAGTGATTATCCACTTGTGATCTAATATAATACTTATGTAGTTATTTTACAAATACACGCTTTGGACGTCTGTTCTAATATCAGATATAAAATTATAGTATTATCATCCAAACTACATATATATGCACAATTTTTTCGATACGCGAATTAGAAGTAAGTCACAATAATCTTTTAACATTTATTTATAATATTCATTACGAGTGAAGCTAATAATAATGTTTTAAAAGTTGTAAAGTCCAAAATATTACAGTAAGAGTTTCATTTTATTGATTTTCATTTTTCAAAAGCTCAAAGTAAATTGTGTCATATAATATTTGATAGATATGTCTAACAAGTAAGCTCACTCAAATATGGCAAAAGCTTTCAATATTCCGTTCAAGTGTTTGATGACAAAAACCCATTACCGGATGGCGTTTTATATCAATTTCTACCCCTCAAATGACATAATTATAACACTACAAAGAATGGGGAGATAATAAGACAAAAGAGTAATACAAAAGATGGTATTAAAAAATGGATTTTGAAGGGTGCACTCAATACGGCCCGATCTCGGAGACATCCATTAGGTATTATTGAAGATTTTAATATCGAAAATTGTCGAGACGCCACGCAGAATACAATGCGGTGCTTCAACTGGATTTTACTTAAAGTTTCTTTGGTAATGCTATTTTAATATTATGCAGGGATTGTTTTATTGGATAGGAACGTATTGTTATTTGTAACTTACTTTACATTTTTCTTTATATATTTTTTTTATCTCTTTAGACTAAGACCAGAAAAGTAAACGTTCATTTGTTTTACGAAATCTCATGAATTGATTCGTGTTTAACTATATTAAATACATAATTTTCAAAGCTATATTTATATTACGAGTACAAAAAACAAATCGAGGACGCCCTAAGGAACGGCCACTTAAACAGCATGTAATCGACGAGCGTGTATGAAAGCATTAATGCGAGCTGAGGAAGCGAAAGGAATTTGTTAGGATCTTAGCAAGTGGAAAGCCTACCTATCACTTCAGGAAAAGGCTTGATTGTTTGTATGTATGTATAAAAACCAATAATTATTGTTTATTTATTTTTCTGAAACTATTAAGCTTATTTTTAGTTATCGAACTAAATTGTGTAGTAGGTACATATTTGACAGTTTCAGGAAATAGTAACTCAGTTTTAATTTCATTTTGTAAGTTAAATGCTACGTCTGTTAAATTCTAACTGAAACTAAAAGGCAAAGCTTAAGCAGCTTAAAAAGATTAAAATAAATTAAATATGAAAATATATGATACACATGTATGTTAAAATAATCTCCATATTGGTTCTAACTTATTCAAAGCTCGTGTTATGGGATCTTTCAAGACTTTTATTTGCTCATTGAGTTGCGATACTAGAGGTGTGGTGTATGTTATGGGCGATTTCCAGTTTATTCATTTTGAGCTATATCCTTGTATTGTCATTTAAATTTAGATACTAATAAAATGTAGTGCATTGGATAGATCTTAAGAATATTAGATGACGCAATCTATTATAGTAAAGGTGTTAAATGTATGTAACGTAAAATGTATGTTAAGATGAACTGTTAAAAATATGTTTTTCGGTTATCTGTATATTATTTTCTATTTTGAACACTGTTTTTATAATTTATTTTGTGACGAATAAATTTAGCATAGTTAATAAATGTATTATCATAAAATTCTTCGAGTTCACTTTCAAACTACTTTTGATAGACCCATCGATTTGAAACAATACCGAACTACATATCTATAATTTAATAGTTTACAATAAAATGTATCTTCGAAGCGATCTGATGACTAGGCATAAAAGTGAGACATATTTCTTAGTTTTTCGATAAACTAATACATATTACTTTTTATACCGTCTGATGCCCAATAACTTGTACCATACGCTTAAGGGGATGTCAGAATATACGTCAAACGTCATCGGTTTGGAAGACAGCCTCTTTGGTTATGATACGTCTTATAAATAACACAAGCGTATGCGCCTTAACATTACTAACTGCTTTTCAATTTTAAGCTCAATGACGTCTTAATTAAAAGCGAATTTCCTTTTGCTAAACTACTTTGTAAGGGGCAAAAGTCAAAGCGATGTAGGGCCAATTATAATTCGAAATATTACACTTTAGATTTTTGATTTTCGATTGTTTTGTTGTATCGAGTTGTTTATAATTAAAATGGCGATTCCTGTCGTTTTTTAATGCCGCGTCGATCAAACTGCGGAGAGATGAGGCTTGGGTAGATGTATAATGAAATGGATCTAAGTGTTTATTGTGTTGAAATTCTTAATCATATTATGTTGCCGATAGGACGTAGATTGTAACATTGTTTTAAATCGTCTGTTTAAATATTCTATTAGTCAATCTAACCATTAAAAAGGCTATATAGGCTAGAGAAATATACTGTAATGCGTATTTTAGTGCACTCATCTTGGGATAATCAGTATTTCTAAGATATTAATTTAATTACATGACGGAATGAGCTTAAGGTATTAAATGGCCTAAATAATAATGTTTTGATGAAAAAAAATTAAAACTAACACATACGGCATATTTTTCATTTTGAGGTTAAACACAAAATTTTAAAATGTTTTGATTATCATTTTTATTCTTTAACCATTATCATAAAGATACTCTTACTTGATGTGGGTTATAAATCTTTCTACAGTTCTAGAGATTATTTGCAAAACTATTTATATAGAATAGACTAATCCTCTAATGACTTAGGCCAAAAATTAAAAAGGGAAAAAGCTTTCTTAAGAAGGAATTACTGTGAGATTTGGTATAATTGAGAGTATTCTAAATATGACATTACCGTAAAATAAACATATTGCTTGTTTAATTTTTATAAATATCTAGCTTTCTTTATATATTTATTTATCAGATTTATGTAAACCAAACCCAACAACCAAATTATTTGAAGATTTCGCTTCACGTATAAAATAAGGATTTTGGAATTAATTTTTTAATGTTTAATTAGTATTTGTGTATCAAAAAATGTGAGATGAATCCGTGGGAGTAGGCGGATCTTATTGACTGACTGACAGCGACGTAGGCTAAATGCGGGTTCAATCGCGAATCATGAAAAAAAATCATCACAGGTATTCATAGCAGTTCCGTATATTCCGAATGTCTTGTTTTTATCCGAAAAACCTAAAATAAGGTTTATCTTGATATGACACAGGAATAAAAGATACATTTTTTGACAACCTGTTTGTTTAGATTTTCTTCTTTTATCTTGTCAAAGATCATAGACACTAGACAGAATATATTAATTTAATTATAGTACCATTTCTTCACGTTCGTATATTATATCAGAATCGGTTTAAAACTCACTTACATGATTTATACATAGTTGGTTACAATTGATTACTATATCATAATTAACAACATAATTTCCCCACGGTTTTGATGATTGTCTTGCGGATCTCTAAATATTACGTCCGAGTGATCGAATGTTATACTCTTGCATTGTGCTCGACACAGCTGGACGTCTGATTCGGTTTATAATTTTTTGAAATCCGTATCATCGACTTTTTTCTAATCCCCGATATCAGGGTTAGCCGCGTCTACTGACAGCTTGTCGGTCGAATTCTTCCAACATTTTATTTGGATTTATTTTTATCGATCAGATTTGTAGGTTTGCATATATTAACAATATTACTGTGTCAACTTTGGTTCAGCGACTGTTTCACCTAAGAAGCTAAGAACATAAAGTTACCATGGTAAACATTAAGACATTAAGAAAATTCATTTCTTTAGTTCGCACTAGCTTGGACAGAAACAATACTACAAACAGAATAATTCAAAACAATGTTCGTATCTATATTTATATCTCCACATAATCGTAATTTATACCGTGTAACGATTACGATACGATTTTATCTGCCATAAAAATCGTATTTATAGAAATTTTTAGTTTTTCATCAATTAAAATTTTTAAATATATTTACGAGAATACGTTTGACGAGGCTAAGGATTCGTATGATGAAGAATGTCTGAAAGTGGACAAATTTCAACCACTATACAAATAAACTTAAATTATTATTGAACAATTATTCAAAGTCCTTATTGGTCACAAATAAAACTTTTCTTTGCCTACTTTGCATAAAGTAGCCGGTTATTAAAAATCAATAACTGCTTGGCTACTGTTATAGGGATGTCAACATGTTAAAGTATGCGACTTTAAATTTAATTACGAGATAGATTGCCATTTTTTAGTATCCATTAGTATTAGTAGTCGTCATATCAAATATTGATCCTCAAAGCGTGATGTGTCCTCGTTATATACTAAAGGTTACCTGACTTGATGGCTTGTATATTAAGAAAATAATCATTGAAAGATAACAGCGGTAACCCTACTATTCCAGTATAGGATGGTGGTCATTCCGTCGCGGGCCGATCGTTGCAATACGAAACAAAGCAAAACGGTCCATCATGATTGTTTATTTATTGAATCGTCGCATAAGTACAGTCAGTTCCAAATATCATTTATTTAAAATTTACGGCACATAAAAGAGGAGAGGTTTACAAACAAACATAAAAAACGAAGTGAGCTTATGGGCCGTTCATAGCAGCTTCCTATAACCTGAATATTATTAGAAAATGATTTCTATTAAATAGACTAATCGTTGAAGCGAATTTTCAAACGATAAGTTAAGAATATCAGGCATAACTATAAATAATTTCCTTTCCTAATAAAACATTTAAAATTATTAAACACCAAACGTTTTATGTACCTACTCATGTATAGTGTAATAATAATTACAAATTTATCAATAGTGGCTCAAAATTGATCAATTAGTTAAAATTATTAATTACTAAACTAACTACTTGAAAATTACTCTCAATTAGTGTTAAATACTAAATGAGATTTAAAAATAAAGGTTTTTACTATTTAGAAAATTTGTAACGGTAGGACCTAAATATATTATTATAATAGTTAGAAATATATAGTTTTATTTCACATAAAATCTTAAAAGCACATTTATAATTATTCTATTAAAATATAAAACAATATTTCCTATAATTGGGCTTTGCAAAAAGTCTCTTTTGACTAGTTGTTAATGTCCTCCGAAATAAATAAGGTATTTCATGATTACAAACAAAATCAAGTATATTTTATTGAATTTTCTGTACGTCGGTACTGCGAACGGTAGTCAAATGAGTTGTACAATGCCGATACCTGTTCGCTTGCAGTTATTTTCATATTTGTCCACTTCGTATTGTTCACTATTCGTCACAGGGCTGGCAAATGCGAGAATTAAATAAATGGACGTAATTTAAAAGATCCTAATTATCAAAAAAATATCCATATACGTAACTCAGTAGTCTAATAATAACGTTAATGTAATATAAGTGCACAAAAGCCTTACGTTTTTGCAGATAATTTGGTAGAACTGACTTGATATCTAGAGCGAAGGATTAAAAATATATTTTATTATTTTCTGTTATTTAATTTTTACTTCAGCCCAGACATATCATTTATAAATTATGGTAGACAAGTACTTTAAAATTCATTTAAGCACCTATAAGAAGATCTAGTTAGAATAACTCTAGTGAATGAAATCTATAGACTATTAATTATTTAACAGGTTTTTTAATTATTGAAAAACAACCTTGAATTTTGCAAAGTGGCAACCATTAGTGAATTGACGTAAGCATGTTTATTGCTCATATTTTTAGTCGGCGGATCGCAATACAGCAAGATATTCAAATTAGGGGTGGCCCATTGTGCGTCCTCCATGTAAATACACATCGACTTTACTCGTAATACTGCTTTAAGGTTATAGGTACAATGAGAGAAAAACATTATCACACAATAGTCATATCTCTGAAAAAAGCTATATATTATTTTTAAATAAATTGTAACTATGGTATGGTTTTGAACCATTGTGACGAGATCAAAGTTTGTGATAGTTTTCGTAATACATTGAGTAAATAATAAGAAATTTTTACAATTGACGCGTTTAAAATCCTTAATACTGTATTTTAAATGTGTGACATTTGCATAAAGACGAGACAATATTAAGTTCTAAATTAATTTGTTATGGAAGACGTGATATATCTATTTTTAAAATTGTTATTAAATTTTAGTTATAAGCACTTCTGCCTTATGCCAAGCCACACACTCAGTTTCCAATATTATTAAAACCAAATTCAAGGTATTTTGCGTGCTCATTTTAAGTAACGTACATTTTAGAAATAAAATAATACGATTATATGAGGCTAATTTCAAATATAGAATTTGTCTGAACAAAGAAATTAAGAAATAACAATGACTTTTATCATCGTCTTGTAATATATATATATATATATATATTACAAGACGATGATAATATATATATATATATAGATAAATAAATTACATATAAACAAAATACAATTTAAATAAAACTTAAATTTTCAATAATAATTCTTTCTATCAACTGCAATGGCATATTTTATTCCTCTTCCATTGTATAACCATCTTTATTATTCCTTGAATAAGTATCCGATTAAGAATTGCATTGAAGGAGATAGCTCTATTCTTTGAGAAAGAGGAAATTGTTGCTTATATTGTCTATGCCCATTTGAGGAGACCATTCTGTACTTGTTCATATTTATGATAATATTATTATAACAGTATCAAATGGTTTATTACTTTATTAAAGTTATTAAAATTTCATTACATTGCATGTTCTAAGTTATTTTTGAATTTTCATAATATACTTTTAAAGTAGTTTGGAAATAAGAATTGTCAAGGTAGTCAAATTATCAAAAGCTAAAACAACTGAATAAATTTCATGTATGTAATCTCAAGCTTATGATAAGTAAGAATAAAAGTGTACAATCAATCATATATTGTTCACACCATTTATAGATTAAAATGGTTATACAGTATTATGTTTTATCTTCAGTCTTATAAGTTTTCGAACACTACAAAGTAAACAAATAAGTCGATAGCACATCACTGAATTATGAATGATATCAACTTTGAATTTATTAAAAGAACCCTCAAGTGCTTACTTATTTGCGTCTTGAAGGCTTAAATTATACTTTTCCGAAAGATAAAATGTTAGTTATCCATTAGTTGAACTCAATAAGGTTTTTATTAAGCCAGCGCCTAGCTCAGGGGAAATGAATCTCCTTGAAGCATACGAAGTAGTCGATTTGAATATTTAATTCTGCAATCAACGGTATTGCACGTGATCATGAATGTGTAAAGCGATTCAGGAGGTGTGCAGAGACAATCGAACAGTTAGTTCAGATAAATCTGTCCTCAGCTGTCTCTCAAGAGATTGCATGAAGCCTAGCCTCGTTTGAACTACTCTCACTATACTTCAAGTCAACTAGCAAGATAATTTTAAGTTTGTTTTTTTAAAGTCTCTGTGGGTATTAATATACATATGTCTCAATATATAACATATGATATTATAACATTACGTTCTTATAACAGTCAGTAACCATAATAAATCACACAAATAACTTACTCTAACGATTAAAAACATATTTTAGGTAACTTAAAATAATATATTTTAAGAGTTATTGACACAAGCTCTTTAGGTTGATTTGGTACATCAACTCGACTTAGTAAAGTCAACTTCATGATTTCATTAATACATACATTTTCATTAATTTTATAGTTATGTTACAAATCTACCCTATTATAAAAACAGAGCCAAGTCTAGAGCAAACTTCAATAATCATTTATCATTGTATTTAAAAACACATAAATCATATTGAAATAATCTAAAATAAGGTCGTAAATTATTTTATCTAGTGGTGTTCTCTGAATAAATACATCTCACATCATAAGTCATTATTAATACATTTTACTATCTCATGTAAATGCTCCATGCAATAGCATTGAAGGGTTGCCACCTGTAGTACACTGTGTATCTAGGATTGGTGTATAATATTCGAAACTGAATACCTGAGCACACCCCTGAGATTATACCGGGAATTGCTTCAAATTCACCGCTAACTACTCTTTAAATATGCTACTAATATGCAATATACAATAGTTATTGTACCAACCAGTCTTAGATAACGATAATAGTTTGATGATGTTTACGGCAGATTAGTGAGCTATAGCCTTAATTATTGTTCAGTGATGTTCTGTTGACCAACTAAATTGTATTGACAGCATTCGGTAATTCATAGGTTAGTTAATTTGATATCATAAGTATGTGGAATATTAAACAGATAGGTTACTTAATAAATAATTTGCGACTTAAGTCATCAGATGGTATGCTAAGTTTCTTATCGAAGATAATGCTAATTGTACATGTCTACATCTTTATTTTTAATATTTAGAAAAAAATTGTTATCTGTGGAAAAAACCAAACAAACGTACTACAAAGCGTCCCTTTCTTACCGCAAAAAACTTTTCGCGGGGGTAAGCGGGCATTTTTCCTTTTGCCCGCACAAACGGACCACAGTGTTTGAAAAAAAAAGTTCCTCGCCCCGGACAAAGAGATATTTTTTTGTATTTTATATTTCGAAATAAACGACGTCTCGTTCGTTAGCGGTTTACATTCGTTGGATATCCGAAATTATTTCGTAAGCTTTTTGAAAGTTCATTATTTTTCGCTGTTATCTTTTTTTTAGATGTTTCGAACTTTGTCAAAGGGTTGCGGTTAAGCTTCTTAAAAATTAAAAACAATATTTTTAATGCAATTATCATGTTGCTTATAATATATCCCGACTTTACACGGCGACTATATAAAGCATTTGGAATTCTAAAACGTCGTGACAAAACGAATTAGGAAGGTCTTTATTAAATTTAAAATAATATAGCACGTTTTCACTTTACAAAAAATGTATCAGTTTCTATGTTTGAATACATTACAATATAGGTATATATTTCAATAACATTAGTTCACCCCGTTATATTATCAACTTTTAGGTATAATGCGTGAAATGTCTTTTGATAAGTTTGGGGTAATACCTGTGAGTGAGTCGATTTTATAAACAAATAAATAATTACACATTGATTATGTTACAATTTATTGAAAAGTAACCATCTATTATGTATATGTCAAGCTCTTATTTTTACTTATAAGTTTGACCAAGAAAGAATAAATTATAATGCTATTTTTAAATTGTTTAAATTGTTCAAGTAAAAATTACAATTTGAGATGTCGCGTTGGTAAGTCAATACAGCGACTTGTAATCATAGACGTATAGAGAAATTATTATGAATTATGAAACAATGTGAGGCAAACACATTCGGTATCTAAACTATATTAGTGAATAAAATTTCGAAAAAAAAATTAAAGTAGTAAAAAAAATTCAAACACAATATACAATCTGTATATTAATAACCACATATGTTACTCACCAAAATCAGTACATCCATTTAAAATGTGATTTTCTTTTTATAAACTCCCATAATTCATAATCAAATGAACCAAAGTATCGAACAGAACCAGTGGTTAATCCATTTAAACTAATCACTTCAGAAATCCTAATGGCGATGGAACCAAATTATCTGCTATAGTTTTAAGCTCTATTACTAGAATTTAAAGGTTTAATTTTGAGTATTTTTCACGCAAATAAGATTGTCAATTAAGTAGAATTAGCCGATATACGAATGCTATAGTGGTGGACCTTAAAACAATGTCTTAAAGATGACTTTTCTAAATCAATATGTCTATATAAATTGTTTGTCGCCTAAAGACCTTTTAATAACAGAGGTTTTCGTTCGACAAGCGTTCATACGATTCAGATGGGTTGCTTCAGGCGATCTCTTACTTTGAGGTAGAGTACTGTCATTACAGAGACTAAGTTAAGGAACTTGTACACTTACTTAAATAGTTTATGTCGAGTTGTATAAAATAATTGAAAAACAAATAAATTTAAAATTAAAAGGGCAGATAATTTCACTATTTCAGAATTTATATACTAAATCATTATTACATTCTGTATTAGTAGAAAAATTCAGTATTTTCTAAGGAACTTTCCTCTTTCCTCAAAGTTAAATACACGTATGTAAAGCCAGGTAACTAATAACGATAATAAAAAGAAATTATGTATTTAGCATAATTTTGCCACAAACCAAAATCATTGTGCAACTTTAAGTTAGTAAATATAAAAAAAAAGGTAAATTATGACAGTGTATAAAGCTCCTTAGCCTCCGATAAACCGCTCCGCAAACTACTCTATAAAACCAATGTAGACCTTTCAATCATTATTCGTTCAGGGCATATAATTATCATTATTTTGTAACATTCCCACTGATGAGCCCTTCGGCTTTTATAAAAAACTATAGAATTATTTTAATTGCCATAAGATTATTATTTTTAAAGCGTATCGATGCGTGGATAATCTAATTATTAGGTGTATTAGGTAAAAATGACATTTTTTATCTATAAATCGTTTTTCTTGCCACCAACTGTCATTGATATTTTGTGAACTTTTAATTGGATTTTACGTATAAAAACCAACGGTTAGCATCACACTTTTAACGGAGTTGTAGACAAATCTCTGACCTACAATGTTTGTAAATATAGCATATTTACCATTTCCAAAAAATATGTTTTGTAACGCCGTTTGAAATATTTTTTATCATAAGCAAAATGTAGGTTAGAGATATTTGGAACAATTATAATTATATATATTATATAATATCATGTAGTAGTTAATAGTATATATAAACATTAATGCCTACGTTTTAATCTTTATTTTATTTAATTCTTTATTAAATTTAATGAGTATGTTTGGGAGTAAGACAGTTCGCGTGAGATGTTCAAGCGACACGAGAAGAAATTAACGTTATAACGTTTAAATAAACGAGTATATAAGGCGTTGTAAAACATTATATTATTATTGGTATACTTTAGGCTTAAAGTATTAAGTTTTAAAAATAGTGTAAGGCAAATTGTCTAGCTAAAATTCCTCAACAAATCTGATAATGGTTCAGTACAAAGTTGCGACATTTACCGCGAA
The DNA here is from genome assembly GCA_025727935.1 of Hebomoia glaucippe. Lineage (NCBI taxonomy): Eukaryota > Metazoa > Arthropoda > Insecta > Lepidoptera > Pieridae > Hebomoia > Hebomoia glaucippe. The sequence continues at coordinate 7,422,383 of JAOSYY010000012.1, read as the reverse complement.
AAACCCATTTCCCCGCTCGATGTACCAGCCGTATCAAGATGAGAGCAATTAAAGGTCGCCCACAGATCTACGAACTTATAGGTGACACTATAATGGACACGGCATTCAATATTTTACATTTAAAACGCGATACTCAATTCGTTACAAAAATAGAAATGTTGAAATGATACTAAACAAGATTCTACTTTATTTTTGTACCAACTTTCATATCATTCTGCTTGTGATAAAAATGTATTGGAGTTGAACACATATTTGAAATGATTATGAATAGAATAATCTTGTAAAATAGTAGAATATATTGTATGAAGTGTATAGTAATCTTTAAAGAATACGGTAAAAATCTACTAAAAATAAAGTATAGCGAGGAATCTTTGCTTTTAACATATATTAATGTTTACATAATTTTTCTTACTTAAGGTAATATTCCTAACGCTTGTTAGCTTATATTAGCTTCATGGACAACTAACAAATTAATCCATCGTGTAAGTGAACATCTGAATGTAGTTATGCTGTTATAACGACATTTTTCTACCTTGCACCTGACTCGATGAAGAAATTATGAGCCCAAGGGCGTTTTTTACTTTTTAAAACTATCTACACCATCATTTTTTAGTTATATTGATTGCAAAAATCTTAATAATATTCGAATCGAAAAAACTTTACAATACCGTGTCCTAATTTTCATACATTCGCAACGAAACAGAATTGTTCGTTGGGTTTTTATGGCGTTCGCCGGCACCGTATGACTAGACGCATCGGATCATTAATCCGACTTCAGATGTGGAAGTTACGTAAAAATTGAAGCGCGACGCGTTTCAGACCAATTTTTTACGAAGCATGACAATTTTTTACACTATTTCAAGCCCCGAAACGCAAGATATGATTCAAAGCGTAATCTATTTTAGAATTTGTCAAAATTTTTAAATGTAGTACAGTATCTAGACATGAATATCTGTAAAAGGCGACGTACTTGTTGATTTCTGCTTTAATGAAGTTAATTAAAACCTAGTGGTTAACCGTCGTATCGTACTTAACCTTTTTAAGTTTTTTTTTATTTTTTTATTGATGCTGAAATCTATACAATGTGGTTTCTTATATTTAACATCAGTAACTGGACAATGATTTTGAGGAGGAGCCGCTAGAGACGCTATT
>JAOSYY010000012.1:7394094-7407732 GCA_025727935.1 Hebomoia glaucippe | reverse complement strand
AAAACTATACGTAGCATTAAAAAAGTAAGTATCACGTTTTTATCAGGGTACCGAATGTACTTGAAATCAGTTTTACTATAAGCCGCACCAAAATCATTGTAGACCTGTGTTATTAACACAAACAAGCCAGTGATTGAAAACCTGATAGGTATCAAAATATATTACGACTGCAGGGTAGATTATGTTATAAGTTATCATATTAATGAATTAGACGCACGGAGATTTGCAAGAAAATTAAACAAATTAATAAGATTTTTTTTGTGTTTAAAGTAGCATAGAAGAAACGACAGAAGACTTAATAGTTAATGGTAACACAGAACTCTTGAGAGTAGGAGGTCCACTAAATGTTAATAAGCTGCGTTGAGGTCCAATTCGACTGTGATAACATATCTCCGAAACAGATGGCATAACTTGGTTGAGTCTTAAATTCAGTATGGAAGTAAACCCTTCAAACAAAAAGTCTAAAAATGATTGCACATAACTTCTAAGCGACTTAAGATCTAAAAATTGTCTAGATGCCTCAACATCATCTAAATTTGTAGGTGAACCAGATTCAGCATCGTGTTTTAATTCAGAATCTATAATTGTAGCAGAACTCTCAATATCATTTGAAATAAAATGTACAGTTGCACCAGATCCTTCTCTATTATCTGATTTAGGGTCTATAATTATACCAGATCCCTCAATATCACCTGAATCTGCAATTTCACTAGATCTTTCAAAGTAATTTAATTCAGTTTCTAAACTTTCACCAGATCCTTCACTATCATCTGCTTCAGGACCCATACTTGTACCAGATACCTCAACATCGTTTGGATCTATATCTACAGTTGCACCAGATCCCTCTCCGTAGATCAGTTTAGAATATATAATTTCACCAGAGCCTTCGCTATCGTCTGATTCAGAACCTATACTTATAACGAATCCCTCAATGTCTTCTGCATCTGAATCTATATTTTCACCAGATCCCGCAGCATATTCTGATTTTGCGGCTTTACTTATGCCAGAAACAACATCATCTACTTCTGGAATTACGATTCCATTAAATATTTCCGTAACCGACGTTATAATATTGCATTCTTTGACATCTTCGACACGTTCGCAATTATTAGTCTTAGTATTTTCTTCCTCATTGAAAGCTAATTCAGAAACATAAAAAATTACAGTAAGCAAATTCAAATTATATTATTATTCATAAGTTATTTTGGATTGACTGATATCTTATGTTTTTATTAACGATTCTTTTAGGTACGTTTCATGTTATAAAATATGCTGATACTTTTTTAAAAATTGAATTCTATTTGGTAATTTTTGATAGAGGTAAATAAAATATTATATCACAGGATTCCAATCTGAGAGTTTTAAACAAGTAGGTAGCGCTTTAGAAACTAATTTTCTTACAAAAATTCATAAGCATTTTATATAAAATTACTAGCTAACCCTGCAAACGTCATTTTATCTCATAAAAAGTAGGGGTTGATTGTAGAGGGGTGAACATTTGGCGTTTTATGTATTGTATATACGAGTATATATATGTTGAGTTATATGTATAAAATAAAATCAATTTATTTTAGATAATATTAAAAATAATAAATAATTAATCTATTAACTCACCAAGTCCTTGAACTTTCAAAACAAGCAAAATTATAAAATTTATGTACTTCATGATTCTTATACGAATTTCCAAACTGAACTAAAGATAATAATTTAAATTTGTAGTAACTGCTCTACGTTTTATACTAAAGTAAAATAAAGCCTTGTACACACAAATAAAGACAATTTTTTTTTAAATTGTGTTTTTTGCTAATTTACAGCCAAAAAACGTATCGAAACAAATATTTTTTTTTATTTTTATAATCTAAAAACAGACTAAATTAGCCTGTATAAGTAGGCTTAGAAACAGGAGGAGAACTTAACCAATAGTATCAACCTATTTAATACTTTGAACACAGACTTCTTTTTCCTAGGATAAAAGAGTGTAAAGTGCAGTAACGTGTGTTTTGTCTAGAATTTTCGAATGCTCGAAAAGTAAATATATTGGTGCCGATATATTTAAAAATAGATTGTGTTTTGCGTCTTATTCGCCTAAAATCATTTACTAGAACCTCTATCTAAAAAAAACGTAACATGTTCTAAGTGCCAGGTAAAAAGTAATTAAATAGTTAATTACTTTTACTTACATCCTTAAATTTCTTTTTATAGACATCTAAAAATTCGTTTTTATTAAAAAACTGATATGATTTAATATATTAATAACATTTTAATTTAATAGAACTTATATTTGTCTTTTACTAATATGGATAAGTCCTTATCGAAAAATCCTTAAAATCTAGGTTTCCTCAAAATTTTACACCTTATATTCGTCCATTTTTATTTATAATAAGAAGACAAGTGAGTGCATTTGTTGGTATGCGATTTCTGTAGCCCATGGATAGTTCTAAGTCCAGGCGACTAGGATTCAGTCAAGGTCTTAGCCATATTACATCATTTGTGAGTTAGTGACGTTTGGCTGCCGGCCTTATTAATTTTTATTTCGAGTATTCCGAGACTAATATTATGATATAATCGATGATTATTTGTCTGCTCCACTCTTAAAATTTAATAAAATAATTTAATTGCGAAGGAGTACAAAATGTCGTTGTATAGATAAAGTAATTAAATGTGGAAGATAACGCTGTTTAGAATACATACAGGATCATTAATACCAGATAAGGTATAAAATATATCATGTCAAGGTAATTATGAAAAGAAAATATAATGGTTTTAGTGTCGTAATTACTTTTCAAAATGTGTTTAAAACTATATTTTGTATATTTGTTATCAATATTTATTACACATCATTAAATGATATACTAACCTTCTAGTAATGTAAGGAATCCGAAACCAGAACTTCTACACTACATAGTAAAGTTATGAATTTATTTTTTAAAGCTTTTTTGTAATGACGAATGAAATTGTTTGGTTTTCATTACATAATTTTCTATGTTCGTCTATAGATTTAATACCATTTTATTACAGCTTCACTTGTAAGTTATAATTAACAAATTTTGAGACAATATTTATTTATGTACATACGTATTAATTGCTTATATGTCCTATCTGTATCTTGCGATTTGCAATTTTAAAAATTCTAATTTCAAACTGAAAATGTTAATCGGTTTCTTCCATCAAAAAAATGTGTTATTGATATAACCAAATATGATTATCTCTTATCGATAACCATATTTTATTACCGAAATAAAACACAAATGTTAACTCCACTGTTGGCTTTACTTCTTTCTGTCAGAAAGTGAATGACGGGCTGTTCTTCAGATGATAGTAGGTAGGTCTACTATCAAGTACCTCAGCCACATAACATCATTAATTATTCAATGATATGCTATAACCTTATTTATTTTTTATCTAGATCATTCATAAGCTAGAGGGGAAACACGCTCTAGCCGTCGATCTTTCAAAGCAATGTATCGATTTTTAGAAGACTTTTTACTCATTATTAACCGCCGCACTGAAATGAAATTTTCTGTGATGAAGGTAGGTAATTGATAAAAGCAGACCTTTTTAATTTATTTATATGTTAAAGTTTCTTAGAGTACCATTGGTTGTAAAAATCAATTCGAACAAAGATGCAGTAGTAATAATTTCGCTACTTTTTACACTGACTGTAATATTTTTACGATATAAAGGCATCACTCACCCCCATCCAATCTAACTTTGTCGAGACGAACGATTATAGCATTCTGAATTGTTACTTGTAAACAAAAGAATTAGATAATTTTCAAAATACCCATTTTGCATTAATAATGAATTTAATTAATGCCGAGCTTTATTAAGACAAAATCTATATTTTAGTTAAAAACCTACTACACTATCCTAATTTCGATCAATTGGAAATTTGTAAAATTATAGAAATGCATTTAAGACTAATGTATCTTTCAAAGGTTGAAAAACAAATTGTAGTAACGTGCAATGGTCCTCCTTGAAATACCTGTCCAAATATAACCAAAGTTACAAAACAGTATAAATTTAAATTAACCTTTTAAAATAACGGTTTAATAAAGCAAGAAGTAAATAAATAATCGAAAGACATTTCTGGCTCTTTTATATTAGAATTGTGTTGTTTATTCAACGACAATTTTTAATTTTCGTCCAATAAGTGTACATATTATCAAACTTTACTGTAACGCTTCGTGATACTTTTAATGAAAATATCTGGAATTTTAATACTGAAATGTAGCAGAACTATGCATTAAATCATGAAAAATTTAAAAGCTTAAAGCTATACAAGTGTGTTTCATTTATATTGCATACAAATACAAATACCATTAAAAATACCAAAATGGATACCTAGTCACCTATTTCCGAGACCAAACGGATTCATATAGAAGCTTTAGCTTAAATTTATTCTTGAAAAGCTACGTAGGTGAAACACACTAAAAAATTCGGAAAAATTGGAAACAAACCTGAACCTAAAAATCGTTTCACAAAAAACAAGTCTTCAATACAGCCTTAATCAAATTGCCCTCTTTATTTTTTCGACATTATTTATACGATGTTTTTGCCGAACTTTGGGATACAATCAAAACTTCTTGCTGTCGCTTCAATCAAACTTTTTAAATGCCCCCCTTCCCTCCAATCCCTCTACTACCTCCCCAATATATTTCGACAATAATTCTGTTAGCACCTATTCAGTCGGTCATATTTTTTATAGCTTTTTCGTGAGAAATGGCATTCTTTTGTCTTCATTAAAGAAGATCTTAAATTCGTTTATATGTTTTTAATTCACTTTCATTGCTTCACTTATAATCAACAAATAACGCACCTAATCAACAGGCAATACTTAAATTTGATTTATTTTTCAGCCAAGATTATTAAAATTCATACATATAGATTCTTTATATATCCTATCTGTATCTCCTTGTGGTTGTAGTTATTTTAGAATAATTAGTTATACACGGTATTTTTGATAAATCCAAAAGTTCACAGTATGCATTATAAAAATTCCAATTTCAAACTGAAAATGTTAATCGGCTTCTTAAATCAGCAAAAAGTATCATTGACATAACCAAATATGGCGTTGTCATGTTTTATTGAGAATCGACGTTAAAGTCAGCCTTAAATGTAATTCCGCCATCTTTGCGATTTCGATAAACAAATTGCTGTTGTAATCGAAATCCCATTCGGGTAATAATCGTCAGTTGTTTAAGTTAAATGGATTTTTTTCGTTTGGTACAAAATGTAAGCGCTTAACGATATAGCGATAAATAGGCATTATAAAAAGAATTCGCGTGTATTTTCTAGTATTATTAAAACAGCTCCTGGATAGCATCGTCTAAATCTATACTAATATTATAGAATTGAAGTGTTTGTTTGTTTGAACGCGCTAATCTCAGGACCGTTGGATTGATTTGTAAATTTGACAAATTCTTTCAGCGTTGGATAATACATTTATCGAGGAAGTCCATAGTTTATATTATATCCTAAAAAATTAGGGAGCTTTACTAAAAGTATAATATTGTAACCCAAGGTGTAAAAATTGAAATGAACGCGAGCGTATCCGCTGGCAGAAACTAGTCATTTGTATAAGTGAAAATTAACGATAAAAAATTTATTATAATGTTAACTAGCGAACTCGCAGTTTCACTCACATCATATTTAAAAATATTGATGATGATAATTCCGACAGCTTATGTTATTGCAAGTCCGACCAGTTGTTTTAGTGATTTGTCACAACAATCAGCCCAAGAGACAGCTACATAAAATTGAAACTAATGCTCTATGTAACCTAAATTATACTCCGTTGCATGACAATTTTGCGGTGACATCTTGTCTATCATTCTATATTTAAGTGTAAAAAAGTTTAATACATGAACTACTACTCTATCAGACAAATTAAACTATTTTAAAACGTTTTACGCTTCGCTTTCAAAGTTTCCTTCAGTTTAAGCCACACGCAAAAATAATGTCCACTTTGAATTATAATAATGGTTTATTTAATGTATGTCTTCTTCAGTTTACGTCTGGGTGTCCTTATTTCTTGGCTGTCGGTTCAGGACACGATACCCGTTGAGATGTGCAAAGTACACATGTATTTTGGTGACGACACATTTAAAAGGTTTCATGTGACAATTTTTATTCAAAATGATTTTAACTAGATTAGAGTCTAGACTTATTAAGAGAATTATCTACAAACACAACGTTTACAAACTACGACAGAATATACAGAAATACGATTTTATTTCAAAGTATAATTCTGGTATTTCGAACTTGTCTTGACTTTTGAAAAAATAACCAAATAAAAAGTTAATTTTAATATTTCAAACGTGGAATTTGAGTGATCTGTCAATATGGCTGACTTAGGCGCGTTCATTTGAATATCGAATGATTGAAAAATAAAATTGGATGTGAGATGATAAAATTTCGACAAATCTTAACGTGTTGTGATAAAGTTGAGAATATATTAACATATAAATCATACGTCATCAGACAAATTTGTTGTTTGGCGTGTTTCGATTACGATCCGGTAGCAAAATGCAGTCATTTAGAAAATCGAATGCTAATAAAAACTTGTTCGGAAAACTTAAACGGAAACTCAACGTCAGATGTGACGTGTTCTTTTATGTCAATATAAAATTATCGAACCGTTGAAATCTTAAGTGTTACTTAAGCAAATATTTCATTTATAATAATTTAACATATAATTCTTATGTACATTGTAACTTATCCTTACGTTTTCCCCCATACGAAAAAACGAGGGACTTCGGATTTTATACCTTTAAACGTTGGTTTTCCATGAATTTTAATTTCAAAATCCATGTCAACATGGTTACACTATGGTGTACAAAACATATGGTCACCTCAACATGTGAATAACCTTTGATAAGTTCCGATATGACATCTTGAATCACGTACAAATACAGAATAAACATGTCGTATTGTTAAAGATAATTTTTCTTTTATGACACGACTATGAAATAAAGGTTTTTATAACATGCTTATAATAATTCCCAAATGTTTACACTAGTTATAAAATTATTACTGGTATTTTATATGTACTTGTCGTTATAATAATTAAATGCAAATTATATTGTAGTTAACATTGTCTTATGTTTATACAAGCAAAGCGAGTTAAATAAACAATTATATAGAGTATTTATTGATTAATACACAAAAATTATTGACCCTACGTTTTCTCTGCTTTATCGCCAGCATTATTGCGGACGAGATAGGATCTCAAATGCTAATTTAGTAAATGAAGAAAATTGTGTTAATTACTTATTTTTTCATTCATTAACTAGGATCTACTGAGATTCCATAGATTTATAAAAAAAAAATGTTGTGTGTATATTATTTGGGGATTTAATTTGGCTGTTACTGGATTTCAAGTGTTCGTTAATTATCAACCTTCATCTACTAAGATTTGGATATATGTCTCAAATATCAAATTATAAATTATTATTACCCTATCAAAAAATGCATATAAAGTTTCTGTTCGATGCGGCATTAAGAACTAGATAAAGGTTTCTAGACAATGAATAACATTTTATGGAAATAAACATCATTGTAATGTTTTGCTTATAAGATTTATTATAATAAAATGGCAATTTAAAGTAATTTTTTTTACTCCTTAAATCGAACACAAACGTTACCTAAGAATTAATTTTTGTCCTATATAGAAAATAATATTTCAAATTTTGAATTCTATTACTGACCGTACTAACATTGGAAGGAACATTATTATTATGTCTTGTGTTCGTGATTTCTCCGGTATAAAGGGCAAGCAATGTGTAAGCTTTGTATAATTATTAATGATAACTAGCGGTGACCACCGCGAATAGTTTTACACGCAATTAGATTTAATGGAAGGCGCTTTTCTGAACATGAAAGGTATGGCAATTTATAAAAAGTAGAATATTTTTTTTGTATCTCAAAATATTTATGTATCTCTTATAAATTAATATTTTATATACATTTTTACAGCATTCTATGCAATCACATCACATTTAGTACATGCAATAAATAGGTTTAATAGTTCATAGATGGAAAAGTCGTTGTGCGCGTTTTCATTTCAGTCTATGAATTTCCGAATATTTGAAAAAAATAATTAAGGTCGGAAACAGAACGTCACTTAAAATTACCTATGATGCAATATGGGTAAGACCTGAGGTTGGCAACGTGCCTTCAAGATCTAATAACATAGGAAGTGTCCAGAGCGACAGGATTTGCTTAGTATAGGTGAACTATATGCTCGTTTGCCTTCCTATTACATTAAAAAAATGCTCCATTTAAAATCTAAATAAATTGAAAGTTATAATATAACGCTAGAAAAAATATCACAATAATATTTATTTTAATAATATAATAGATACTTATTTACATATGAAGCATAACTTGTCTTCTTATAATATATACGTAAGAAATATATAATTAATATTTGCATCACCTTTTTTTAAACGTAAATTATTTTTGAGTTTGCTAGTTAGGTGTAAATAAATTTCGTAGTAGGTGCTTCTAGATTTTATTAAATCTTCATAAACATTCATATTGTTAATATCTCCTCTTGTACGTGGGTTCCTCAAACGAGCAGAGTCGGGGTAAATAATAGCAGGTCTCATAGATACATCTCGTCCAATATATTGTATCTTACAATGGTACAGCGGTTGAGGACTTGCCTTAATTTGATTTCGAATTCTTATTATTTAATGGTTATTACTTAAACCATATTAAGATTAATAAGAAAATATTGCACTTGTTATATAATTACCCATTAAATTAAATAGATATAATGTATTACTTTCAGTTTATCAAAAGTAAGACTATATATCTATAACATAAAAAGTAGGATTATTGTTATATTCCGGCACCGCAAAACAGTTTCACCTCACCTAATATAAACATAAATTACACCCAAAACCCAATACGACCCCCCAAAAAAACAAAACAAAAAACAAATACATCGTATAATCTATTAACACCCAAACGGTGGCCTGGGTCCAAACGACCGCGGATAGATTTTTAATTTATTTCTATTTTACGAACTGTTAATTTATGACCAGACATATTGGTATACAAAAGCATCCCTTATTCACTGCACAATACGACACATACCTATTTTGTCGCATTTTGTTTTAGTGTACATTAACAATTTTAAATTTTGACGTTTGCTGTCAGATATGATAGTAACACACAAATTTAAATCTTACCACTCTAACATACAGCTAAGTAATTGTATTCTGTGTATAATGGTATATCGACGCATATCTCAGGTATTTCTTACACGCGGAGGGTCTGCAATAAATAAATATCAACACGGTTTGACAAATGAATAAACACAGCAGTTATGGAAGCGGTTTGTATGATGCCAGAGGTCTACACGAGCGATCGTTGCTTTTCTATGGTGTGCAATACAATATCGATATTTGTGTTTGGCTCAATATTTATATAAAATACATAAGATATCTTCACCTCGTTGTAGGCTATCAAACTCTAATATCATCTGACTTTTTGTCTGAATAAATTAAAAAAATAAATAAAACATAGAGGTCAAATAAAATACTGTTGTATTGTTCTGGTATCTTTATAACCGTTGAAAAGATCTCAATTGTTAACTATAGATCAAGTCACTAAGAAACAATAAAAACTAAATCAAAATCCGTTCATCTGTTTAAAATGTCAGAATCTAAGTTACAGGTAGTTTAACAAGCTACAAATAAAAGTTAACATAGCCAAATTATATTTAAAAATAATGCAATTCTTACAAGAGTCATAATTGTTGAAACGACAAGCTGTGCGACACATATGCCTCCGTCGAAAGCCCAAAAATCAACCCCACAAATAGAATCCAAAAGATCACAACACATAAATCGAGTTTATCGAATGACAAAAATATCAGGTTCGTTTCGGTAAACGTTCAAGGAATTCATATTAGCCGATTAATAAATTCTCAGAAGTTGAAATAAGACATAAATTTTAATAAAATACACCATAACCTTATCGCGGCCATCTTAATGTGAAACAATCGTACTGCATTGTTTCAACGCGGCTGAGATGTTGAGATTTTGGTATAATGTGGAATTATGGCCCAGGTGGGTCATTGACATGACGGATGCTTGGATGTCAAGTGACGTTTACCTTAGAAGCCTTCAAGGGCATGTTTATAGGCTAGTGTCCGCCCACTGGTCGAAATTCTATCGTGATATAGTAAGTAGCTTTTACCCGCGGCTTCGCTCGCTTTAATGTGGCTTTTGTCTATTAACTCTGTTCGTTGATAGGTACACATAACTTACTCATATATTACACAATGTTTTTAAGTTGGTGTGAAAAACTAAAACTAAAAATTTGTCTATTCATTATTTACTTTGTAAGTGATTATTCAAATAGTCTCAAATTTAGTTGTTTCGATCATAAAAATATTTATAAAATACATATCAAAATATGTTGGATGTTTGAAAAGCAAGCAGAAAAACAAATGCGGATAGTGTTTTTTATTTTGTACTATGTACAGATATGGAGAAAATATGGTAGTGGAGGCACTTTTTATCTCATTTCCATCACAATTACACACCATGCTAAATTCGATTTGCGAACGCAATCATAATAATGACAAACCACAATTCGATTACTAAGACTACCTAATTAGTGAATAGTTTGGAGCATGACACAAGAATATAGGGTATGTCGTATTTTGTTTTAACAATTGGTCATTGAATTAGATAAGTTATTATCTTAATTTATTATGGCAAGTGTTTAGATTAATAAGTAGAGCAACTTATCGTTTGACCGCTATTTCATTTGGTAGTGACTGATCAATAATAAATTTTCTAAAATAAAGACTGAAAAATATAGTTTTATAGAACATACTTAAATTATTTTGTGAATATGACGCTATCTCACGCCTATTTAAAAAACGAATTCGCACTTCTTCAGTCATCAATTATATTATATAAGGAAATTACTAATCAACAGACGCAAAATAATTGAATTCAATACATTGTTTTTAAACGGAACCGTCTACCGCGGTTCAGTTGCTGCTAGACGGAGAGAAACTTTATCTTTTCAAGTCTTGTCAAGACCTCTTGTCATAAAATGGTAGCTTAATATTTTTAGAGATTCAGAACATTTATGATATATTTATATTAGTTTTATACAATTCCATAACACTATATAAATATAAAGTGATTTATTTCTATTATTCCAAATGGGGCGAATTTTTATATGGTTTTTCTCGGGATTTGTACCCGGGGAATTGATAATTATCGCAGCGCAAATCACGTAGCCAGAGACACAGAGCATTGAGTAATGATTTAAAATAGGAACAATCGGCTTTGAGCAAAATTTGGAATACCATGTCTAACTGTACCATAGCATCTTTGAAGAACCGAGAAATTGCCTTCGTCCAAGATCACTATAATTGCGATTGCTACTGGTCTTTACCGACTGCAATCCCGATGGCGCCGTTTCCATCACTTTCACTCTTAAACAATATTATTATTGTTTCTCTTTCTAGTTCGAAGAACGGCTAGATTTAAAAAAGTATGGTTTCATGAACTGTTGCTGAGTCTAAATAGAAAACAATATTTGCAACAATGCTACGCTTATTATAGACTACCACTGGCCTGCGGTTTCACTCGTATTATGGGACAAACGTAATGATGACAGTCGTACCAATTCTGTTTATCTCTACATCACAATTTATCAGAATCTGTTGAGATATTATGGCCGGAAAGCGTAACAAATATACAATTAAGTATCTTATAAGAAAATTAAATGCTTTAACGAGTATGTGAGAAGTAACCGACATTATTGTAACTGAAAAACATTTTTATGATTTGTAAATAAATAAGCAACATTTAACTCCGGCAAAGTCGGGTCGCTATTAGGGTTACGACTACTATTAACGGGCGAAAACACATCACCGATTCATTTCACCGTAATCTAAATAATAACTTGCCTTATAAAATCCACAGAAGCCAATATAATTCACAATATCTCATCAAATATATAAAAAATCCAATAAAAACCAACTTCGAATGATGATTGTGCACATCAAAGACACCGCCGAATCGATTCCGACTCGATTTGCCTGCCATTGTAATTATCTTGATTCGATTTTTATTTTTTATTCGATTATATTTTGAGCGCTTCTGTCTTTTACAATGCTACTCCGAGGTTTATGAGGCTTCTAATTTTTATGTCCAAGAATTGCTAAGTACAATGTTTATTCGACTATCGCAGACAAGAAGAATGGTTATGTTTTTAAGCATCCTTTGTATGTGTTGCCTACAATCTTGAATCCTCCTTTTTATAATTAGTTATTGCTCAATTAGTACAATAGGGTGAATTATATTTTATATACCTATATAAAGAAAATGGCGGACACACAATCTACTTAGCTAGTTTAAAAAACTAATAATTACGCTTTACACACCACTAGATATAATACAATATATCTCATTATATGCTTATCGCCTGAGCAACATACAATATAAAACCAATACATGACAGAGAATTTAGTTAGTCTTTCCAAGATTTGATTACATTGTTTATTACTAACAAATTAAGCTAATGAATGATAAAAGAGCCTTTGAAAATATTATTGCAGCAGTGCCCCAAGGTTTCAGTCGCGCCAATTGTTTCCTATTTTTAGACTAAATTATGATCATGATAGTCGGACACTTCAATTTTATTCATTTGACGACGGTGATAGAACTGCCTCATCATTTCAAATGTAACGAATTTATGTAAAGTTATATGATGAGGATATTAATGCTAAAGAATATTTATTTAAAGTAACATATGTTGCCTTTATAAAATTAGCAATTCGTTGCTACAATTTCCTCCAAATATGTCCATCTGCCTCAGAGACGATTTAAAACAGACAGACATGGAATTTCAAAACTTTAATTGTTATAAATTCCGTAGATACTTTAACACGTAATTAGACTAAAACATAGTTATTTTAAGATTAAAAACAAGGACTTACTTATATAGAAGACGAAGAATTCGTTAAGCAGCGAATATACTCATAGTTACACAAATTCTAGAGGACTCCTGAGTTAGTCGACAAAAGGAAATGATAAAAAAAGTTGACAAATATTTTTATACAACACTTGTCAATATAGCCAGGTGTTCGCAGGTATCCGATACAAAGTACAATAAGGATCAACCGATATAGTCCGAGAGCGGATAGGTTATTTAGGATTACCAAAAAATATATGATTTTTAATGTAATAATCATTCAAACAAAATTATTATTTTATTAAAATTAACTTTTATTAAAAATGTTGACAAGTATATGATTATTATATTTACATAAAAAAATAATTCTTTGATTTAAATTGACAAAATTTCACCAACTCTCGGGCTACCACCTGACAGATATCACCTATTTGACAGTTTTTTATACGTCAAGCTTTCCATATAAAGGTTGTATTGTACAACAATTTGTATGAGTTTCGACTTAAAAGGATTATAATTCACGATCACGCTATTTTTTATTATACTTGAATACTTCGCATGAGTATTATCGAGGAGTTAAAAAAAGGTCGATGAAATTTACGTTTTGGCTCCAGTCTATGATTTTTCTATAAAAATAGGTGAATAATTGGTCATTACATAATTAGTTCTATAATCCGATGATGG
>JAOSYY010000012.1:7375218-7388059 GCA_025727935.1 Hebomoia glaucippe | reverse complement strand
ACATTCCTAAAGTAGTTTTTATCTATTTATATAATGAGTTATGTACTGCATATAATATTTACATAGTAACTTAAAAATAGTAAGGGAAAAGCGTAAAAACATTTTGTAACATCCTTTGTGTACCTCACTTCGATAGATCCAGCGATAGTGTCCCCGTGATAGATAATCTTTGAAATCGAACAACGTTCAATGAGGCTGCTTCGGCTGAGTCATTTATTAATCTACAATTTTATATATTTTTTTTAAATAGCTCTTGAATTATTCACACCAATTATTTTAAACGTATTAAGACAAGTGTATTGCAACCCATGCGATAGCAATCAGAATAAACAGAGTTATTCTTGGATAAACTGATCGAATAAATCTCAGAAATTGACCGAAAGCTCATTTTAGCCCACTTATACTAAGAACAATTACCTAACCTAAGTAAAGATTAAACATTATACATTAGATCATCATAATAATAGATGTATTTGTAAATGACACTTCTCAAAAATGTATTGCATCACTGGAACAGTTAAATAAACATATTATATATAAGTTATTTAATAAGTTAGCGTCATTTAGTCGTTCAACAAACAAGAAAAACCAACATATTTTCCACTACAATCAAATTATAGCAGCGACATAAATATCAATAAAGACGAGAAACTTTATATAAATATAAGAACTATTTACCTATCAAATTTCATTAATTTCGTTACATGAAGTAACACCGTATGAATTATATAAACAAGCAAAAGTAATTTTAAATCGAATTACGTATCATCCGAATATCTATGTCTAATAATCGATCAATTCAACTCATAATGAGACGTTATGATAAATGTATCGAAAAAAATCAAATAAAACTCGCCGGACGTTCAAAAAATGAGCTACTGTAAGTCGAAGCTATTAATCAAATCTTTGACATCTGTACAGTTAAATTAAGCCTTATATTTTGCTTTTTAAGGTTCTAAATAATATAAGTATTGCTTAATACTTTGACCGTTGGTTTTTTCCTGTCTTTACATCGATGGAACGGTATCAATGAAATTCTTTGGGATTAAAAGATACTGTGCTAAAAATGTATTTTTAAACAGGATGTCCCTGAATGACTGTAACAGGCTTTTATTTTCTAAATATGGACATTATTGTATGAAGTCCCTATTCGCGCATATCTCTTACTTCTCCTACTTACTGATTCAAGAGAATATTAAACGGTTTTCATTGTTATTTTGACCGTATTTCGAGGGACTAGAAAAGAAAATTGTTTCTTTTAGCTGAACAGAGAAGGCTGAGCTAATTAATGCATTTAATAACTTTATTTTCTTTTTTTGTGTGCTCTAGTAGTTATATCAAAATTAAAGCTTTTACATAGTTCGGATTACAATAGTATAAATGTTATCTTGAAGCTATGTTTCATTAGCAGATCTCAAATGAGAAGAAATCATATCGAGATTTTTGAGTTATATATATTTAATTTTACAGATAAGATTAACTTTATTAGTGCAAGTTTTTTCCCCGGACTTGCCAGCCGTCAATATCTATTTGCGATGGAGTGACAGACACAAAAATAAACCCATTAATGCGACACGATGCGCCTGCGCAATTAAACCGACGCATCGTTCATCAATTGATTTACAATCTTACACGATTATTTATTATTCATGGGTACTGTCGTGGAGGAAAGTGGATTTAATAGTTTAAATTTTTTAGCAAATGTCTGATATGAAGTATGTAGGATACACCAAAATATTTAGAAGATGTGTTATTAGTAAAGCGGATAATGAATAATGGCAAAATATGATAAGAATCTCTCACTAAATTCCTGCACCGTGCAAAGATGTGAAACGTAAAACCTTACAGCTATGTAATTATTGTTATGTAAGAATAATCAATTTATAGTTTGTCATTTTTTGTTAATTTGTAAGTAATAAACATATTATTAGCCATACCTATACATAGGTTTAAAGCAGTCTTATAAAGCCTCTTACCTTAAGTCTTAAAAGGAAGAAATAAATTTGATAGATCGGATCGTAGAGATCGTTCAAATTAATTTATAACTTTTACCACACTAGAAAAACTAAAAAAAAAAGATTTTTTTTATTTTATAAGTTGATAAAAAGGAATTTGTAAATCGACTTTACCGCATAACCGAATCAATTGATCAATATTATTTATACAGGGACCGAATCACACCGGCTATGAATCTCCGACATCCGCCGCCAGCCAATTAGTCACTTGTGTCAAAACAACTCGCCATCCGCTTAAAATAATCGAATTTCATATCGATTGCGGCTTGTATCGATTTGAAATTCAAATATATACTTTTTAATGTTTTTTTATTTTTATATTTGTCTTTTTAATTGCTTGTTTATTCAATTGATCTTAGGAAACATAAACGTAGTGGTAATACTAAATTAAATTTCATGCAGCACATAGACGTAACAATTTATGGTGGTATCTTAAAAAATACATAACATCACTAACTGACAAATGATACAATACGACTAAGGCCTTAAGGTTGGCGACGCGTCTCTTAGATCTGCTGGTCTTAGAAATGTTCGTGGGCGTCAGGAATCGCCTACTATAGGTGAACTGTGTGCTCGCTTCGCTTCTTATCGTACAAGAAAACTAAAGAAAATCAATCGTCAGCTACATAAATAAAATACATTATGATTATTAACTATGATCATTAAATTCACATAAATTTATATTATACTGTGCATTGTTACTTATGTCAATATATACATGCCTAAATAAATAATAGCAAAAATTACAATAACGCATTAGGTACTCTGTGGCGCTTGACATTCGCAATTGACATTTTTTGGTTGACAGGCGACGTCCATTATAGACATGCGCGCAATGAATGTTGCATTTCAATTTGCAATTAATTTTATCTATTGTATTACTTTCTAATGAGAAAATTGTTGTGCAAATGAACAATTATATATAGTTTGTGATCAAAATGCTATATGAATAGATAAATGACCTGCTTCAAATATTCAATCTTTCGTCAGTTTTCGTTTTCGAAAAACATAGGTGATATTTGATGTCAACATTTCTCTGTTCACCATTAAAATTGGTAATCACGTACTAAGTTTAGTACATAAAATTGCTGCAGTTTCTTAAAGCCTGACAAGTAAAGTAAATTTTTAACTTTTGTTCAGAAAAAGAAATTAAATACATTTAGTGAGTTTGAGATCGATTTAATTTATGAAGAATTATTTGTTTTGCATACCTGCAACGCCCACATACAGCCGCCTGGAAATGCATTTACAATAAACAAAATTATAATACATTATTTGATTGAACGGAGCCCTAAAATGTTACCAAAATGATGTTAGTACTAAGTTTAATTCCAATTCAAGTATTATCGAATGGGGTTTGCGATATTACTTTCATATTTTTATAAACCCATTTTTTTTATAAATTTGTTTATTACAATCATTATATACGGTTACAGATTATTATCTATGGTTAATACACATCAATCCAGTATTATCTTACAATAACGGCTTCAAGGAATTTTAGTTTTGATTTATTGTAGTGAATTGTATGTTTTAAATATAGTGCCCTCAATTTTTTTTATTTATATCTTTATGATTATGAGGAACGGCATTTTTATGGTGACAAGTTAAAGTAGGTGAAATCTCGTCAAAAACAAGTTATAGATAATTATAAATATTTATGAATTTTAAGTTTTGACTTGTACCTCACTTTTAGATACATAGGTTAGAATTAAATTGTAAACGCCATCTTAGGGCCCCAACACTTTAATATCGATAAATAATGCATAAAGTCAGCGTCCAAGTGAATGGAGGCTCGAAAGGATTACGTCTGCGATCGGCAGCCGTTGAAAGGTTAGATCGGCCCTAATTATTATTTATTATCTGTCTCCGAGATGATCGGAAATACGTTCGAAATTCAAATTTATATTCGACTTTTGAAAAATGAGCACTACGTCATACTTGTATTTTGTAACACTGAATGGATAAAGGAAAAAGTATTAAAAAATGAAACGGAAGTGAAATTTTGTCTTCTGTTTGATAAAAGTAATTAAGCGATTTTTTGTGACAAGTGAATACAAAGTGTTAACTCAATTAGATGTACATATAGTGAAACAAATTATACATCATAGAAAAATTATCTGCACAGTTTACGATTGTATGTGTGTCTACAAATCTGTCTTACACTTATCTTGTATCGCTGAGCATATCTTGCGAAATATTAAGCGCACGCTGCGGACACGTATGTAGAATACAATAAAACTATGCTAAATTGTATTTATTTTACTTGCACTGTTTTTATTAACAATATTTTTCAATCTTTCATATATAATTAATACATTTTTTTAAGTATTATAGATATTTCTTAAAACTATAGAAAAGAAAGTAATCGAAGCTGTCCGTAGCTTGTGACAGTAGTTATTCGCCAGTGAAAGTCGCGACAACATTGGTCAAGTTGATTAGTGGTTTAGCCGGACGAAATGATAATTATTTTCAGATGATACATAAAAATATTTAATTTTAATGTGTCATATGAAAATAATAACACTTGATATATTAACCTCTGGGATAGTGATCATAGGAAGTAATAAATTAAAAATATATTTTGAAAAAATATTGAAATACCTAAAAATACTTTGTTTATATCTTATAAATGGAATATATATTAATATATAAAGAATATCTTTCAATGAAATACAATTATTCCCTGTTTCATAATAAATAACGCCATACATTGATATAGTAATAACAAATGCAAACACAAGCATATAATTGTCATAAACTTACTATATTTAGACGTTCCTGTGTAAGCGAGACAGGTAGATGATTAGCATTCAAGAAGCAATCGCAATCCGATACCGCAGCGGTTTGTGCTTTATGCTTTTAGACTTTTCTGTATATTATGTCAAAGTCGCCGCAGTAAACGTTGATGTAGACCTTAGAATATATAGAGCAGATTATTCTGTAATAAATGGTAACGAGTTGTACGATGCAGCTGACCAACAAACACGTTTTAATTATTTCAGCGTATTATTATATAGGTTGTAATATTTATATAATAGTGTATTTTAATGAAGAAATGATTTCTTAGTTTGTTTAACTAACATATTTTATTGCAAAACAAGTAAGCGAAGAGCTGTGTCTTGTTGATCATAACAGTATGTTTTTGTCTTTATTTTTTCTATCCAAAATACAAATTGGGGACCTCTAGTGAAATACAAATATTATATTATATGTATATATGTGTATTTTTGGACAATCCCAATTTCTTACTTTATATTGTGCTTGAGATTTCAAAAGACAGGGAGGTCTAAGTCAATTTTCTGTACTTAAAAATAAACTGTCTGTTTCTAAGGCACAAGCTATTAACGAAATCTCATGATCAGACGATTATAAGATTTACTTGATAGCTGGTATGGCTGGTATACAGGCGTATTCGTGCTTTTAATAACACAATAATAGCGCGTACTCTAATCTTTTTTAACTCTATCGTTTTCACGGTCTCACAGTGTTCATTGTTTTTACATTATTTATGTTTGTGTTCGGTTCGCTCCTTACAAATTAAGACACCAGTGGGATGCGCGCTTTACGAGCTCCATCTGACTTACGATTATTGTGTACACGACGGCTATCGAACCGGCTACAGTTTCAATGTACAATTGATTCATCTTTGTAAACTATATGCCTCATATTTCAAGTTCGCATTTTATAAATGACATGTTTGTTATTAACTGTTTTAATTCTTGCAAACGTCGATTTTTACATTACCTTATTCGCTTCACTTGCAACTCACAGTTGTATTAGAATTTTGAATTACTAAGTTTGATACTATGAACTGTATATATATATAGTACAAATGACAACACTATTATTTGCTGTCCTGAACCTAATCTGAAGTCAAATCAATCCAGCCAAAGTTGAGATATTTTGATGTTACTAAACATAGTAACAGCTTCCGTTTTACACAAAAGTCAGTCGATATTTCTCTGTATTCGTGTCTCTTCATTAAACTTTTAATATTGAATTAAACTTTTTTATATATGCTAAAAAGCATAGCCTTTTGTAAATTCATTTCACTTGTTATAAAATCTGCTTGCGACATACGACAATCGATTCCTGAGCAGTAAACACCAAACATATTTCTATATTGTTATATGAGTAATAAAACCATCACAAGTGACCCTGTGCCACATAACTTAAACATTTATACCTTTTTTTGTACAGCTTCTGATTCGTCTCAAGTATACGGTTACGTGTATCAAATTTTTTATGATGTGTAGAAGTTTTAACATAGTAGAAAATAAAGCAACTGGTCGCATGTTTTTCCGCTTTTCTAAATAGCCTAACGAATTTCGATGTTTTGTACTGTCATCTAACTAATGAATCCAGAAAGCAAAACCCAAATAAAACATTGTTTATTAGAGCATTTTTTTATATTAATTAGCTTTGATCTAGAGTTTAAATGTTTAGACGCTATACTTAAAAGGTTGCTGCATATCATGAAAAATATTCGACACTGTGAGATTTATTACGTGGTTGGTGTTTGTTTTAATTTTTTGGTTTTTATAGGCATTCTTAACTTTTCTATACGCACATACACATAACATAACAGCTATTTTCTTTGTTTGTAATTTGTACACGAATTGTTGTTCGACTAAAAACATTCTCAAACTTTTGGTCACAAATTAATATATATTCATAGCTTATATTATTATTATTATCTGTGTTTCTGACAATTTGTATTATTTTCCCGGCGATTAAAATCCACTATATCTAGTATTAAACTTCACACACTACTTAGCCTCAGGCGGAACTTATAAACAAAGCTTATATTGAGATAGGATCTATCACGAACAAGAAATGTAAGGTTTTTGGAAACACAGCGGTGCCCATTATTGGGCAAAGCTTATGTCTTCTGGGAAATGGACATTTTATTATACCATTTGAGTTATGGGCACTAAATGATATTTACTTGGAATAAATAATATTGTTCGTGATATGATGAAAACGGACAGGTTCTAAAACTGGTATTCCCCTCTATGTGTAACTAGTTGAAAGGAACCTTGTACATTGAGCCCTGCTAGTTCCTCGCTACCTTAGAAATACATCTCGAAAACTCTAAATGTAGTAGAATTTTCATGGGAACTATACTAAAAATAATATCAAATCGACCATGAGAAGTTAAATCTCACTTTTCATATATATTGTTAATATGATTTATTAGAAGTTCAATAAGTGAAACCGTAAATTAACAAGACCTATAGTTGTATACCGTTAGAATAAAAAATTAATAGTTTTTTTATATAACAGCATCAAAGATTATCGATTATATTAGTGTTTAGTTTTTTGATAAGACTGATAGTCTAGCAAAAAGTTACCATATAACATAAAACAGGTGGGACACTAAAGGAATTCCGTCCGGGTCACGTTCTTACACAGAGAGGCCTTGAGGTGAAGGCAATAGTGCCGCTTCTAATTATTTTTTACTCGATATAAAACTCTACGATTCTAATTTGATAACGCAACTCTTAATTTTGATTAAGTACCAACTACCATCCAGTGAGTTCCACGTTCTGTCAACAACTGTCTAAAATAATGTACCATTCCTCTATACATATAAAAATGAAACAATAATGTTATTGTAAATTTGAATTCCTTTTTAAATAAAAATAATTGCAAAGCTCATAAAACAAAGAAAAATTATCATAAAACGAAGCCACGGAAATTCGAGTTTTGTTGAGGCGAATTCTTCGTAAGGGAGAACAACCCTTTCGGGGAGGAAAAACGTTACAGTACATGTCTACTTAGATTTTTTAAGCATTTTTGTATAGGAGTCAACGATCTATTTTATTTTTAATATGGTAATGAGTTTTCATCATTCCGATATTTGTAAAATCAGTTTAGTCGAGACAAAGGGGGCCAATGCAAGCTAAAGGCACATAATCTGTAAAGTGCAAGAGCGAGAGGCATGATTAATGTATGTAGATCACCCAAAAAACCTTTACAGTAAGACTTCAGGAAATAACTTAGTTAATTTGAACTAACTTTAAAACATGAATTATTTTGTTCAGTATTTACACGCTCAAAAAAGCATAAACTATTGATAGCTAGAATGCTTTAAATCCCCTATTCATCAAAGGAAAATGATTGGCAGCTCTCTGACTATAGCAGCCGTCGTGTGTTAATTGTTTGTCCTTCATTATTTTCATCTTCAATTGCCCTTTTGTTTCTTCCATTCTTTTCATATTCGTATTATTCTGAAGATTTCTTCCAACCAACGATTGCGTTCATTTTTCAGTCTTTTCAATGGCCGACCGAATTGTTTCCTGCGTCATCATTAACTTGCTGAATTTTTAGGGTTCCGCAGCTTAGAATAAAAATAATAAGACAAGCCAAATCTGTGATTTATATCTACCTCGATGATTCCCTCAATAACGTTGGCTTATAGCAATAAAACTTATAATATTTGGTATTACAAAACGTAAATCGATAATTTCCTCTAAAGTTACAACAGAATAATAGAATATACAGTGTAATACAAATAATATTTTTCATAATCCTTTGTATTTTGAAAAATTTCCCCATTTTTCCCATTAAATATTATAAAATCCACAATATCTCTACATTAAAAAAGCAATCATGTAAAATATTTTTTTTATTTCTTCTTAAAGAGAGAGCTTTGAATTGTTTTCAGTTTAATAATTCAATATTTTATTTAAAAGTGACTCCATTCAACCTTCCGAAACCACGGAATCAATCACATACACCCGACACGCTCTTGGCCATTTTATTTTTCGGTACACGAACTGTTATTCTTTTGAGTGGAAATTTGGTGGCGGATGTCGAGTCAATGGACGCTCGCTCAATACACTGACTATTTTTTTGTTTAAAATAATAAGTAATTATCCGCCATTCATTGCTGACGGATTGTTTTTTATTTTTATAGCAATATGAAAATTTCATTCGTTAGATCATGAACACAACCATAGTAGCCATAAAAGGATTGTAATTCGAATTATTTAATACATTTTCTGATAGATTTTCTTGTGGATGAACCAACAACTTCTCATACTCCTTCTTGTAATACATTTAGACATAATAAATAAATAATACAAAACTTATGATGAATTAAACCTACTTCAGTTATGAAAGACTGTTTAAAAGCTTGGCTTAGATCGGAAAATAGAAATGAAAAGCGTTGATCCTTAAATTACCTAATTTTTTTCAATTTGCAAAAGAGTTTTAAGACGACGTTTCATTTAAAAACATAATCTTAATGGAGTCTCAATGCTAATACTAATTACGAAAAACATATTGGTTGTGATTGTAGTACCGATAGCAAATAAAGCTATAGTTATATTTGGCCATTTCTAAATTCTTGTTAATTTTTTATTCAAATTTTGACTACATGTTTATTGAAGCGATACTCACAAAATAATGTTTTTGTAAAGGCACATAGTACTACGCACCCATTTTTATTAGTTTGAAACTATCAAAAAATATAGAATGGTTAAAATGTCTTGAAACTTTAACTTATTGTTATTGGTATTGTATCGCATTGCGATGTAATCGTGATTGGGATGACATATCCAGTGTATACCAGGTTTAATATACATTTAAAATATTGGTAGGACTTAATCTGCTGACTTTTATTTTTTAACTAACTACCTATATTAAGTTTTAATGATAAAAAATATACTCGTGTATTTAGAATTGAAATAATAAGTGCATTTTTGTAGAATTTTCACATAACATTGTATATTTTTATTTTTTGCTGACCGTATTAATTTAGATTAGCTCTTCGTTCCATTTTGTTTTTCGCGTTTCTACCAAATGCCAAATACGTACACTCCCGTGGGAGTTACTTAACGCGGCCCTCAAACGATCAACAAATAAGAAATATTTTTTTAGATTCTTCATCGCCCTATTAAAACTTCCATTGCTTTTAAAAGGATTTTAACTAGCTTATGGTCGTTGTGTTGCTATTATTGTTGCTTTAGTAACGTTCGAATTAATAAAATGTATCCACAAACAACACAAAAATTATTAGCGGCACATAATTCTAACTGAAAGTTCTGGTTGGCTTTTCCAATTTTTCGCAATTTTCTTTGTTATGACAAAATAAGGCTCAGTCGGATATGATAGTAATACAATAATATGCTGTAGAACTTATTCATAAAATAAATTCTTTCGTAAAGGCTTACCAGAAGGTAAGCCTTTACGAAAGATAATACAGTAATATTTAATACATCAACCAAATTTTATATTCCAAACACGTGCCGTGATCAGCTCTTATACAACCTACTATTTCAAATCCTCTATTTAGCTTTCAAATTATATTGTAGGGATACAGTGAAATTTGCAGTTCTTTTTAGGGTTTAGTCTAATATCATATCTTATTCTAGACACAGCAATATAGGTTTTTGATAACTTAATGTTATTTTATAATAATTTGAATTTTCTTGGCAATTTCTTTTATTGACGACAGATGGATGATTGACGTAACGTCATAACAATGCATCAAAGGTAGGTTCGAGAGTCATCGAGTGGAGAGCCCTACGGCACAATCTGTTGGAAAATGACAAGAGAAAAACAAACTGACGTCACGCCCCGATCAGATCACGTCACTTATTACGTATTATACATACACGGGCTTTTCTGTATTTTTATGTGAGATAAGCCACATTGAATAAAATATAGGTAATAATTTCATTTAGGGCTATTTACATTCTAAGTTTTTGAAGAAAGACCACGTGTATATAAATTTATTTCACACATGTTATTGCAGTACTTTAATATTTTAGCCGGTTTCTGAATCGCATCTCTAAGATAGAAAGGTTATGAAGTACTTAATGTATGTTTTGACTTTAGTTTATTCATTTCCCAAGTTTCTGAGCTAAAAAGAGGTCGACAACACACAGTTGTAATGAATGATATTTGAGTCACATAAATTACCATCTATCTGCATAATCTATCGATATCTCATTAAATTGTGACAAAAATAGTGTCTATCGCAACACGTAATCGGGTATGAAGCCAATCGGGAAATCTGAATCATTTGTTGTAAAATTCTCAGAGACAGTAACAACCCTTGCCTCTACAAGGGTCCTCAGTGACCCCTGACGTCGCGGGCCGAGACACTTCGAGTACTGTTTTGATTGTCTGTAAATTGAAGTTTGTTTTAAAATTTATCGGATTCTCAAGTTGACTTCAGTGTATTGAAAATATTGGAATGGGCACGTCTCGTGCAGAAAAGAATTTATTTGTTCACATTAAATCTGATCTCAATTATATTGTGAATAATAAGATTGTTGATCGATATGTGGTGATGAAACTATCTTAGCAAAGAAGCCACTGGTGGATTTACTAATTTGGCTGTTTAATGTATGCCACCCCTTCTTTATTTGCCTCGAAATCTCAATATCGAAGTTTGTAATCATATTAATTACATTTATTCTATGTATAAACATTTTAACATTTTTTATTTGTGCTCCATCGCCTTTATATCAGATTCTCATGATTCTTAGTACTAAGATCATGATGACTAAGGATCGTTGTTTCAATTATATATATTATCTTATAAATTGTAATATTCTAAAATTTCATGACCCTAAACGTAAATTTTTTACAAGACAAAAAAGATTATTGACCAAAATTGCCGCTTCCTAAAATTTGCCTAGCTTCTCAGCTTACTGGTACATCCTCCACTGAGCGGAGCTGCCAAAAGATTACAACTAGCATTGAAACTAGATCTTGGACATGAATCATTATTCGTAGTTAGAAACATTGAGGTCAGTGTGCTTTTCGACTTTTATGGATAAATTTATCCAAAGTTTCAAATATAAAATAATTACATCTACCTCGTATGAATGATTAAATATTACTTTAATATCGCTTAGGTGTCACCTGCCAACTAGCAAACACAGTAAAATTTAACCAAACCGTTTAAGGTCTTGACAGAAGTTCTAAATATCATCTATAGCCGTCCTTTGCAGCCTTTGTCAATAACGTTAATTTTTACTTCGGTATTTTATTAGCCTGGTTTCAATTGAGGATGCAAGAATAATGGCATAATTTTCTTTTAAAATACCATATACATTTTTTTAACCAAGGCGTCTAATTGCAAATACGTCGGTATTCAGACATAAGCAGAACAAATATTCGGAATAATTCCGAGTCCTTCCGATCGGAATTCGCCCGCCAAAATCAATTAAGCCCTTGTAATCAGCTGCTGTTAGCCATCCATATCAACGGGAAAGAATTTAAATATATATAGTCTTTAATCCAACGCAATAAGGATTAAAATGTAAATAATTATGTGAAAAACAAACTTTGTAATTGATATGAACTGCCAAACGTTTGTATCACTCAAAATGACTGCTAAACCAACCCATTACGGTTTTTCTTAGTTTTCGATATGAAAAAATTGCAAGCGTTTTACGATAAATGAACGCGGCGATATCAAAGGACTTTAGCGAATCATCTATCTCGTTTAAGCATGAACTATGTGACAAGGATATATATAGGTGTTGAATAAAAAACAACTTTTGTATCGTGTGATGTTAAGCCGCGGTATGCAGTAAAGGCGTTTATCGCGTTAAAAAATATGATGTTATCCACTGATAGAGCAAAGCTAACAGTTCGCTATATAGATTTTTTGAATATTCTTACAGATTTCACAGGTGACCTTCTCCGACTTCTCACGGCTACAATGACTATGAATAATATGTAAATATTACTTGTTGTGCGTTAGTCCCGTATAAGATTTAATAGGTATTATTATTTTTTCTAGTCCATTGTCTACAAATTTCATATATTACAAAGAGGATATATTTTTTTATAAAAAC
>JAOSYY010000012.1:7353142-7369559 GCA_025727935.1 Hebomoia glaucippe | reverse complement strand
AACTGTGACATTTGAAAACAGACCCCGAATTAAAACACTACGAGTAGTAAAAAGCAATTGCAATTTATAAGCATTTATTGATCATTAAAAGAAATACTATGTCAATAATTAAGCTCTATAGAATTCTCAAGTAATGGAACTACGTACATAGTTGATGCGAAAGAATATTATAGATATGCTTTATGACCTCTTAAGAAGAAATTGTGCGTATTCATAATATGGATAAGATGACATTATATTGAGATGAAAATTAAAGATAAGTTCTCGATTTTTATTTTTTTTAAAAAAACTTATCAACTAAATAGGTATGCGTAAGTAAATTGAAAATTTTGTAATATCTGAAAAATATTTATTTCAAATACACATAAAAATGTACATGGTACTCATAATGTTTATCTCCTGTGAATTCCAATTGACCTCTGATTTTCACGGGATTTTCTCTGGTACATAACTAGGATTATTATCATTATGTATACTTAAAATCATTGAAATTGATACAACAAGCCAAGTTATATTTTAATTCTATCTTGTTCACGTACTACCCTTCATAGTTGGAAAGGTCGTGAAATGCTGTAACATACTTTGACTTCAATCAATGATTTCCGAAGGCTTGAAATAAAAATAAGTTGACATATTATCACTATCTCTTTCCTAATGTTATAAACGTGAAAGTTTGTATGTTTGGATGTTTATGACTTTTTCACGCGAAATCCCTGAACTTATTTTAATGAAACTATATAGCAATATACCTAATACATCACAACAACGTATAGGCTATAATTTATAAAGCTATTGTCACACGGTTGAAACCGCGGGGCACCACTACTAATTTAATAATTGGCGGCTTGAAGCAGAGATATCATCAACCATCGAGTAAAACTCATTCGCGTCTGTCGATAATGCTATAAAAGCAAATATGTACTTTTTGTAGCGTCAATTAAAATAATTACCAAAATACCGACGACTGGTAATTGGCTAAATTGATTTTTATTTTCATAATAACTTACTTCCGCTATTTTGTATTTGAGTTGTTCATTGATATGTTTTACATTTTCAACAATTTTGTTTTCCGCGTGTTTCTCTGCTTATTATTAAAACTAAGTAACAGATTTTAATAATGTTTAAATTTTCTTTGTTATATTATTTACAGTAAATCTAAGTAGATAAGTTATTTGACGATTCTAATGAAAATCTCAAATGTCCATTTAATACTGTTTCTAGTAACCGTAGCCGTGACATTATAAATACGAAAATCTGTCTGTTGATTACTCGGCTTGTAAGCGCTAAAATTTGTTGTGTGCAACGTCTTATTTGCTTTAAACTAAGCAAAAAGGTTTTACAAAACAAACAATTTGAAAATTTATTGAACGATTCCTAAAAGGGGTATCGTGTGTAGGTGAGAGCGTGGTAACAAAGTTTATATTGAATAATCTTATTCAGCCAATCCAACTATATTTATTAACCTCTTCTGAACTGATTAACTGATTGTCGCAACACTTGATATACGCTATAATCTGGTTTATGGGCATCAGAGAGATAGCGTTTAGATATTTTAAAAAATCATTCGATAGTATTCGAACCTTAAACACTTTACGTCCCACTACCACCAAGCACTAAGGTTGTATACGTCTAAAAATAATAAAACACGATCAAGTCGCAGGAATCAAGTTTCTGATAAATGTCGTTCTTATTCAAAATTAATGAGCTCTCTCAATTTAATTATCTACCGTAATTATTGTAATTTAATAAGTTTTCAATAGGAATGTCGCCGCCCACTAGTTCATTATTATTATTATTTATTTTGATTAAGTTTTTTTTGTGCGACATCCTGCCACAGTATAATATTTACAGTGGGTCAATTTTTTCTCTGAATATTAACATTCTTACGAGTTCTGTTTGAAAAACAAAGATTTTCACCGTAAAAGTAAGTATAATAAGATAAGATACACACAGTATGACAAGACATGACCTTTTAAGTCACCTAATAAGGCTAGAGTGTGTAAAATCCCTAATTTCTCTAATAAAAGAAAAAATCGAAATCAATTTACGCAAACTAAGAGACAGGCAGACATAAATTTTATAAGTACATAGTGTATATGTATATTATAAGCTGTTATTTTAATTTTACAAAATATAGACTTGTATTTTATTTATTTGTATAGACATATAAACTATATCTAAATTTACTTGTTCACAACAAAATCTGAAGTTTAAAAAATGTTCGGTGCTGACTATACATACTATGAGCAGATCAGTCTTTCGCAACGGTAATATGTTATATAACTATGGCTACATTATAATACTATGTTTTAATCAATACGTTTAAGTGAATTAGCATAATCAAGATAGTACATTGCACCTGCCAACTGCCAACATTAAAGATAAAATTTCAGATCCCATTTTAAATCGCAGTGTAGAAATTCTAATAAGAATTTTAAATTATATCATCTATGGTGTTAAAATTTTAGTAACATCACACATATGTCGGGGAAAAATTCAATGATTTCAAAGTAATAACTATTCCTTAATAGTTAGCAACACTCGTCCTATGAATTTTATCAGAAATATTTTATTATAATTAGACTTATATTGGTTACAGAATTGAGGCTAAAACTCAATGAGGCATAAACTGACTGTCACATCTGCTTTGTTAATCTATATCAATTCCTTATCAGTAATCGGAGCGCCATTAAATCCAGCTAAGCAATTTATAAAAGAAGCTATACCAATCTGTCACAATGACGTCGATAGCCATAAACTTTGAATTTGATTTAATTTTATGGCACGGATCAAAAATATGTTAATGAATACGATTTAGACATATTTCACAGTGCGATTGCTAAAAAACACTACGAAACAAATTTATAGTATTTTTAGCATATTTTCTACAACTAATGCCTCGTGGTTTCAACCGCCTTAATTGTATATTTATTATAAAGAAGGAAAGATCGTGAAGTGTGTCTATTTCGCCTTTAGAATATAAATTTATTAATGCTACATACAGAGTAATAAACAGTGAATGACCCTCATATTCATATATTAAGAAAATAAAAATTACTGTATTCCTTAGCCAGCGTTTCTTTTTATTCATGACCACACCCTAGTACACAAATCTGTATCTGTTTTGTAAAACACGTATAGAATATATGTGTATCTGCTTCTCACCAAATCAGAGTTAGCTTTAAGTATTAATAATTACTCTGATTCTAAGTTTGCTTAATGCCAAAAACACGTGGGCATCGAACACTGTCCCGCTCCAATGTAAACACAAAAGCCGAGCCATAACTCACAGCACCGTCACTTCATTTATCAAGAGTACATAAATCCAAGTGCAAAAGTTCACGACACAATCAGACAACATTTGCCTTTTTATCGACTATTTGATTTACTACAAGCGACCAAGCTAATCATTCAACTCGATTGTGATTTTAAAGTGTTATTCTGGAATGCTCTAATTTTTTTTATTACTGTCACATGTATGTCTCAGTTTTTACCCCATTGTTAAACCTATATTTATTACTTATTTAACTATTGATAAGAAAAATATAACACCGTCAAAATATACTGCCACCTATTTTAATTATATTATGCGATTATATGTTAAATCAAATCAAAAATGTGTCAAGTATTTCAGACTTCATTTTTAATCGTCTGACTAATGATATATTTATATTTTAGTATCTATTTTTCTAGCATAAAAAGTCATATCATTCCAAGATCGCGCATAGGTATCAGAATAACGATTTCCTACATTCCTACGTAGGTGTCGCAGAAAACGTTAAAATTATTGCTTGCATATTGGTCCGTCGTGTCGCATGCCACTCTAACCGTTTGTTTGTTTGTTTGTACACCCAGAACACACGGCCTATTGCCTATTAATCTTTGTACGCTCACGATGCAATTCTATATGAAAAATCGATTGCATTAACATAATAGTGCTGTGTCCTGAATTTTAATGCCAATATTATGGATACTATTTATTTCATGACATTTTGAGTAGTTTATCCGTATCTTATTGTCCATTTGTATTGAACTAATTAATCGATTTTCATACGATTAATACAGTTATGTAGATTATTCATTTCGCGAATTTTCAACTTATAATCTATTTATACTAATATTATAAAGCTGAAGAGTTTGTTTGTTTGAACGCGCTAATCTCAGGAACCGCTGGTCCGACTTGAAAAATTCTTTCAGTATTGGATAGCACATTCATCTAGGAAAGCTATAGGCTACATAATATTTAAAAAAAATTTGGAGTCCTTACTAAAAGTCCAATAATATAACCTAAGGAGTAAAAATCGATATAAAGGCGAGTGAAGCCGCTGGCAGAAGCTAGTATATATTATATTCACAAATTGTCGATTTTTCAAACTAAATTTAGCTGTAAAACTTCTCCAAACTAGCATCGTCAGGATAAATAATATAAAGAATATATAGCTTTTACTTCAAGCTAACTGAAAAATATAATAATAATTGTTTTATTTGGTAAAGAATACCTTACACTGTTTAATTAAAATGCTTTTAAAACGTTCCGTTCACATTTGCTAATTTAATATATATGCATAATCACTTGTCACGACGATAAAGTGATATCGATAAGCGGCACTTAAAATAGTCTAAACCACAATTAAGATAATAATTTGACATTGTTATTACAAATGTTAACGGTCGAAACCCAATTACAGGTAAAACAAGCTTTTTAAAGTGAATTTAAAACTCAAAGATAGTATCAAGTGAGAAATTCCGATCTGGGCAGATTTTAATTTAAGTAATAAAAACAAAAAACGGTAGCCGACGATTTTGGAATGTCCGATTCCAAGATATAGCAAATTAAATGCGTTACACGTCGTTTTGGGCTAAAATTAATGCCATACAGAATTTTCGTCCGAAGTGTAAGTGATTACGCGTAAAGGTGTATAATTGCTGTTTTTACAACACTATGATACAGTTCAGGGAATGTCGGATGTACCTGCCAAGAAAAAACCTGTCCAGTGGAAGCTAATGCAGGCGCATTTGTGTCAATTCCTCTAGACCAAGTTAGTTGTTTACGGGCACTTATCCTTCTGTGTAATATAACCGTTTGTAGTGGCATATTTTTTTGAAAATGTTAAATGGTCATTATTTTTATATATTTTGTACCAAAAATTAGACTATGTAGCATTGTAATTTTTTGCCTTTGCTTAATTTTTAAGGCAGTGATTTCCAACCTTATTTTTGCAGCGGCAAATGTTTAACGATTTCAAAATTTGGCTGCACACAAAGAAAAAGATAAAAATTATTTACTTACTACAACACACTGCATAAATAGTTTATGACAAAAATTTGGCGGCACACAGAAGTGCCGCGGCACAGTGGTTGAGAAACACTGTTTTAAGGTTTATTAAAGGCCTATTTCATAATACTTAAACGGAACATAATCTTATTTTTAGTATTTTTGGATTTTTTAGTAGGATTTTCCATTATGCCTCCGGAGGTGAATGCTCCCAGCATTGTGAGCCGCACACCCACAGTAGCCGCGACATCAACGCTAGATCGGCCCTCCCGCGAGCTACAAGATGGGCTAACTAACAATGAAATGACTTTTCATTATTATGTTGGTCTAGACTAAAAATTCCAACTAGTTAGTATAAGTTTAACGATATAAGGTTTTATTTCCTTATATTATCATTTATATACAGCAAATAGTGACTTCGAACGGAATATGTTATCCCTGTTACAAAATGAGAAAAGGAAGAATACAAGTTATTCTTTGCTTTGATTCTAACACACTCCTTAGCAATTTATAAATATGTATGTTTATATATATGTGTAGTCAAATTATATTGGAAAATGATATTGAAAATAGGATAATTTTTATATAGAAATGGTGTTTTTGTTTATTTATTTTATTTTTCATAAAGAACGTTCCTGCAAGGAGAGAGACGAATAGAGAGATTTATTTATCTTAAAACATACTTATCAATATTATAAACAAAATAACACAATATAAAATCACTTAGGTGTGAATAAAAATTTTCTACTAAAAAACTGTCTCCATACCAAGGAAACACACACAGAATAAGTAAAAGTCAAAATAACAAATACCACGACATCCATTGAGGCTTTGTAAAGGACGTATTTAATAATTGAATCGATCGTACATCGTTCTTATTAATATGCACTTTGATCGGCTATTGTGGTTTGATTTGTTGCTAGATCTGTTGGCCGATTTGTTGTTTATGTGGGTGTTGTGTCAAATATTGTTTAAAGTTTTGTTGATTTTAGATAAATATACCTTTGTTTGTGTGGTCACCGGTATACATTTAAAAGACTTCTTCGGGTATATTATAGCTTTGAAAGTATTTAATGGTTGAAAAGTCTGATATAATCCTTGAAGCAGGAAATTTCGTATTAAACTCTTATGTAGTTAAAAAAATAAGCGAACGCACCGCATATCGTGGCTCTATAACCTAATCAGATCACAATTGATTATGTACATTCATAAATTTTCAATTCGATAAGACTACTAAAATTAAGTAAAAAAGATGTTGTCAGAATTACTTAAAGTGCTGGTTATTCTCTATCTATTAAGCCAACATTAATATGAATCTCTAAATATTCATCATCCAAATGTTAGAACAATATCAGTTAATCGAATCCCATTAACATATTTCGATAAAGCAATTATAATTAATAGTCTCTAAATCATTCATACAAAAACAAAATTACTCAAAAATTTTTGTGTTACATCAAATTAGTCACACGTTTTTGATATTAAGAAAAAAACTATAATCTTATATAATAGACAAATGGGGGGAAGGTGCCATCATAAATCTCTGTTTATCGGGCATAATTTAAAAACCTCTCGATTTTGGACCCATAAATAACGGATTTTACATTTGAAAGAAACAAAAAATAAACTTTAATACGCCATATCAGAAATAAATCAATCCTAACCGGACAATTCTTCTTAGGTGGTAACTCTTGAGACATCCAACAACATTCAAAACTAATCCTTATCGATAACGAAATAAAGTACAAAATTCCTAGCATAAACTTAAAGACGAAGTACCACTTTTGGCATTAAGATTTCAACTTTATAAACTTGTAATTACAGTATAAATCTGTCTAACGAATTGTAAGTCATATAAATCAATGTGATCTGATATCCAACTATTGATACAAAGGTGTTGTGTATGCGTCAAGCCGAGTTGTTGTGTTTTTACGTACTTAGGATTTATAATTATAGTTTTTATGACTAAGGGTCAATTTTGGCATATCTCAAAAACCGCTGTTAAATATGTACGATAATTGAAATATAGCTCGATCTACCGCCGGTACTATCATCTAGGTCGACTACTTCTGACTTTACCTTACTCGCATTTATTTTCTCTAAATTACCAAAACATCCAAGCAGTTCTTCAATAATTGTTACTAGAAGTTCTTTGATATCCTATCTTCTTCATATAAATATAAAGTTATTAAGTTATTTATCAACTATCTTTCATGGAAGTAGTTGTTTTAAGTTTAAATTTCGTAAAATCAATAAGATAGGAAACTCCGTTGTTTATATCTCTGCTTATGTTTAATATCCCCGCTTAGAAATCTTCAAAATATTTAAAAATAAAAAGCTTCAAAAGCTTGCTATTATTTAATAATATTATATTGCTTAGGTATTTCCTATCATAATGCTGATCAATGACTTTCATACACAATTTACTTGATAAAAACAAACACAATAATGTGATAGTAGTAGTCAATTTTGAATAAATTTTAGGAAATATATTAAAAGGATCTGTAAACAGACGAGCTTCAGTTAATATTTTTGGATAAACTGTACCGAATTAAAGCCGAACCGGATGTGTTGATTAAAATAAAAACGTGTCAAACAGATACACGAAATGACTAATAATAAATGTATTTAGCTGAAGGGACATCGACATCAGAGCATCCTTATTATGGCAGCGTTCTAATGGCGTGTTGATTATTAATTAAAAATAATTACGATTACGACCATATTCAATGACTGGTGTTACATCTATTAACACGATAGTGATGTACAACTTATTTATCGATTGCTTTCTTACACTCCTTTGGTTTTTGATCGACAAAAGTCTTGAGGTTCACTTGATATTAACGAGGAACCTCAGCCAACTGCCATCATCAATTTCAGAATCATTTGCTGACGACCAATTTTATATATAGATTATTTTGAGCATTAGAAAGTGCATAAACTAAAATCGAAATGCGCATTACAGAACTTCACGATCTTTCCACATATGAACAAACATACAATCATGATTATGTAAAAATATATCTTAAAATATTTTGATATCAATTTTAGATAAATATTTTTGTAGCATATAAATGATTATATATTTAATATTATTACCTGCTTAATCCCTGTAATTTATATGTTTTTTCTTTGTATTAACTAATTATTACTAAATTAATTGACAATTTGAAATACTAACAATGTTTTTTAAAAACCATATTAATTACTAATTTTTTACAATACATAGAAACAACCAAACATAATTATTTATTCCAACCAAAATAAGCGTATATCTTTTTGTATACTATTAATGAATTCTGTGACTTTCTGCTTAATTTGTATATATAAATTATTCTATTAAAATATATTTTATACATCTTAATAGAATAATTATCGATCGATATACAATCAAATTTATCGACATGTGCAACACATCACTAAAAACAGTTCTAATTAAGGCATCGACCGTGTACATTGATGTTTTTAATCAAGCGTAATACTTGTACATATGCGCTGCGCCTTCTGAACTTTTAATAAAAAATCTTTTAATATTCTCATAAAGTCGACTTGAAAAGAATTATCTAAGGATTTATATTTAGTATGTTTATTTGTGTTATAAAGGTAGAAAACTATATTGTAATATAAACATACAATTCGAAATGGATATGAAATAGAATAGTACTTTGAAAAA
Source organism: Hebomoia glaucippe (assembly GCA_025727935.1). Classification (NCBI taxonomy): domain Eukaryota; kingdom Metazoa; phylum Arthropoda; class Insecta; order Lepidoptera; family Pieridae; genus Hebomoia; species Hebomoia glaucippe. Next base: position 7,360,611 of record JAOSYY010000012.1, on the reverse strand, counting down.
CGCTTTAGCTCCAGATTCCATCATCAGATTAGTATCAAGATTTAAAATTATTTTTTACTATTTTAGAGTAAATGATGGCAGACGAGCCCTCTTTTCACAGTTGATAATACCTTGAAAAAGTCTAAGTTCTTCCTTAAAACATTAGCTTTGTCCCAGTAAATACTACCTCAGTCAATGCATCTGTTTCGGCGATTCCCAAGATTTATAAAAAAAATATAATTTGTGATTTTGTTTTAGTACGGTTTATTTTGATATTACAGACAGACACTCTGATTTTACTTATAGGTATAACATAGAGTACTAGCGGTTTCACTCGTGTCACAATACCTTTATAAATTATTGTTTGTGTGTTATTATGATATGATCTATATTTCTATAGTTTCATTAAAATCCGTTCAGTACTGTTCGCGAAGATTAACAAACCTCCATGAAAACTTTCACGCTTATAATATTAGTAAGGATAGCCTTAGAATCTAATAAAATTGACCGATATTTTCAATTTAAACCTCAATTTAACGACACAGGTAAGATAAATACGATTGATGTTTATATTTTCTGTTCTTTTCGTCGTTAATTCAGATATAACGGCTGATAATAACGATAAATATAATGATACGACTTTGAAAAAGGTTGAGGTTAGTATTGATACGCTTCGGAATTATTTAGTTTGCCGGTTTACCCCAATTTGAAAATAAAAATATTTTGAAATGAATAAACGATTAAAGGAAGTTATACTTGATCGAGATACAAAAATGCGAGCAATTTATAACTTAACTAGCGGTTTCAGTCCCATTTAATTTATCTATAATCGGATTTTGTCAATAGCAACATCTCAAATTGAAACATTTGCCAGTAAAATTGTAACAATTTTATGGTTTTCACATTTAAGCATTATTTCGTTTCTTAAATTTACGCGCTACTATGTCAGTTATCTGCCAATGGAAATCTACTCAAAAAGCGGTTCAGTTATTTATGATAGTAGACGAAAAAAACAAAAAGAGAGACACACACGAGTAATAATTGTAAAAAAATTATGTTGTTTTACGTATATATTATACCAAATTATAGAAAAAATATAAAAATCTTTATAAATCCAACCTAAACTGATCACAACTTACAACTCCAATAACAATAAAACAAATCAATAGTGCAACAAAACAATCAGTGTTGCACCGATATCTCGATAAATATCGATAAAAATAACATTATTAAACATAAACCAAGATTTATTCACTTTTATATGGTACCGCCGACATCCATACAAATAAATTTATGAGGATGATAATTTTTTTTGAGATTATCGCTTTTTGAAATACAATTTAATTTAAAAGATATTTTTGGTAACGAAAGTTATAAAAGCCTTATTTACATAGATATCTATATTATTTTTAATCCTCGGCACAGAAACGGGTGTTGTATGTTTTACGCGACCGTCTGTTTGTGACATGTTAGCCTGTAAACGAATGGAAAGATTTTTATGAGATTATTTTATGAAAACAGACGTAAATCGCTATTATTGATAAAAATTGTTTGAGTGTTAGTTGACGTATTATCGGTACTTCATTTTTTTGATATTCGTGTAGAAATTTTATTTATTCTAATATTATATAAATAGAAATGTTTTTGAGACAATGGTTATCTCCAATTCTAAATAGAATATATTTAAAAGTGTGTATAACTGTTTGATATGCGAAAAGTTAATGAATGAACATTGACTGGAAAAGCTGAAATTTCCTGAACAATTCTCCTTTCCTTTGAAAACTATAGAAGGTAATGTATTATTAAGACTAGAATAGTGTAGTTTCAGACAAAGCTTAAATCGAATCCCAACCCCCTAAGCAATAAATTTTGAACCTGGACACCCCGTAATGGCTGCTTTTTGTTCTACCCTCAAATATCGCATCTTAATCGAACCGAAGTAAATACTAGGAATAAATTAAGATAGGGGGAGTATTGGGAGGTCCATAATGAACTATTTTTCACCCGCGACGTCGACTAATATTATTATATGATATGATTCCAAGACTAAATTTTCTATAGTAAAGATTTTGATGACGACATATCTGTCACATATATTTACAGACACATTATATGTATATTTTGTCATTTTTTACACGCAAATAGGAATAGTTTATTGTTTACACTTTTATTCATGAAAATATTTTCAAATTTTATTTCATGTAAAGTGAATATTCGAATTGACCAATTAATAAGCATCTACTTACGGAGCCCCGTAGTTTTGTCTGTGGTAGTTGATTTTTCTATTGTATATATTTTCCACTCGATGGATTTTCAGGTTTGATATAGTTAAATGTTTAAGCATAAAAAGAGAAGTCAAAAAAATATCATATATTCCTAACATTTTTTCATACTTTGTGCAAATTTTTTAAGTTAATCCATGATTAAAGATCATATTTACAAGAAGATTTTTAAATAAGATTTTTTTATAAACAATAGCATTTAAATACAAATTTTCTCACTGTTGATAATTGCCAATAGGATTTTCTTCGGGAAGTCATTAAGGGCTATAATTTACGCAATAAACACCTCACGATAAATATCAACCCCTTTCTTTGGGGGTGCAATATTAGAATATTCTGTGTCTTCGTACACATTTCTATTGTAATATATTGTCTATCGACCCGGGTTTAAACATTACAATTTCAAGTGGAGGAAAACGGGTCTCGAACTGTTATTCTGATGAAATATAAAAAGCTGTACATATGTTAGAAATGTAAACTAAGTATACTGCTAATAAAATTAAAAAATATTTTATTTTAAAATAGATATCGAAAGGCGAGCATAAATATGACAATTCTTGTACCACGTGACTTTTTTAGGACATTAAACATTTATTATCTTATTACTTACTTAATTGGTTTACCGAGAATTATGCTTAATTCTCATGTCACCCTAATAACATAGGTAGTATCAAGGCAAATAAATGCGTCTATTAAACATGTACAGAGTATTGACTGTACAAACGGCATATGTTATTTATAATTAATTTAGAATTACTGAAGCTGACATAGAAATATGTCTGTCCTGTTCCCTGGGAATTCACTTGCGATTGTATCCATCTCGGCATACCAAGCGTAATCCGTTTGCTTTACGACCAGCAAGTATGCGAATATCTCACGAGTTCCGACCTCATCCCAAAAGTCAGTAATGAACAATTATTAATAGATTCGACCCTCACTCAATTAGCACTCGCCATAAAACGACACATCCATGCAGCTTTTGTCGGTTAATTGCGATACGCACAAATTTAATGCTAGAAAGGGTTCTGTAATTACGCTAGGAATTTCATTCCGATTAGAAACAATGGCTTTTTGGATGTTGGAGTTGTGGTTCAGAATTTATGGGGACACGTGGTGTTTGGCCGATGTAGTGTAAGAAAGAAAAGTCTGAGGAAAGTTCTGGAAGTATGTCGTGGAAACAGATCAAAATATATACAGGGACTAATGATACTATGGAAACCGATCGAGACATAGGGCTATATATACAAATCAATAAAATTGGAGCGTTTGTTTATAATATCCAAATAATAGTATGTTTTAATTGATATGAAGTAAATACAGTAGTTATAACAGAACGATTTATAAAATTTTGTTTCTGATCATTACTTCTACTAATCTCGGAAACAACTGATTCAATTTAATGCAATCTTCACTGGCTGATTATCTGATATTTTTGAATGCCTAAATTCGATCATGAAGTTCAAGAATTTATTATAAACACAGATTGAATAATTTTTAATGTTAAAGATACGATATTTTCCTTTTTATAAAGAACTTGTATTTTATATTATCTTTGAGATTGACACGACTTATAATTATAAATATAAGCCTAGATTATAGTACAACTTTAATTTACATATATATTTCCGAAAAGTAAACGTTACATTCTAAAGCTTATCAAAAAATCAATCCTTATAACTTGTTCAAAGCTGTTAATTGAAGGTAAGCTTCAAAAGCTCATTAGTTACTCATAAAACAGTGGTTTTATGATATTACAAACGATAGTTCATTTAACCAATGGTTTGTCGCATCGATTTTATCTATTTAACGAAATCGTAAAAGTGAGTGGAATTCGAGAGTTCACTGAATGAAACATTCATTAAAATTGTTTGATTCATACTAAAAAAAATAAGACCTTTTATGCGACAAAGCTATAAGGAAGGGTTATCGAACAGTCTGTGAATATGTTATATTTATAGCTACATTTAACTAACGAACAATTTTATTAAATGTATTGGAAGTTACTTCGGTCAATTATATTATATAAAAAATGGATTTAGCTGTTCAGGTACTGTAGACAAGACCTAAAGCGTGTCTTTTAGATTTTTTATACCTTATTCATTTTATGTAATTACCTAATTTCATAAAAAATAATCTAATAATATATAAACACAGTTTATAACCATACTTTACTTCCGAGTAACGTTGATCCGAAGCGCGTGAAGAAATGTCTTTAAAAAAATCGATTTTTATCACTTTCAATCACAAACATTTAGATAGAGACATAAAATTTTATTGTTCGTCGAATCGGTGTCGAGATTTTTAATGCTTTCCTCCAAAAAAACTCGTTTCGATTCGATAAAATCGGGTGAGGAACCAATGCACGTCTATTCCAAGAATGGCCTCCTGAATTGAATATAAACTGGCATTAATATACTTTGTTATTACCACAATTATTATTTTTGATAGACATATCATTTAAATATGAAACTATGTTTAACACGCAGTTATTAGCGTCACTTGAAATAACAATATATTCAAATCTCGGAAGTAAATTTTAACCTACTTATAACCGTCGTATCGAAATGAATTTTTGTATGAATAACTAGTGGTAACCTATGGTTTTATCTCCGTAATGCATAAACTATTTTTATGCCATAGGAAGACAAACGATCCAACAGTTCACCGGGTGGAAAGAGGTGCGTTGCCAACATAACATCAGCCTTATTATATCAGTTATCATTTCAATTTAATATGATGGCAGGTAAAACGCACGGTTTTAACTATATAAATTTGTACGCATATAAAAGCATTTATCAAATTTTTCCTGTCTGTTTGTTCGTACTAAATTCTCCAACAACTGGACCGTTTTTGACGGAATTTTCACTGGCAGACAACTAAGGTTATATAGAGTAATTTCTATTAAATTTTATTTCATTCAACGTAGGCGATACCGCGGAGTGACACTAGTTAAATTAAGCAGCCTTTGCTAACGTAGCAGTAATATAAACTATCATTAATACACCATAATATTACTTCAATAATAAATTCGGATATCATCTGACTTTACCCACAGGTGTAATGAGAATTCATACGTTAATAAAGATCAATCCGTACAGTATTATCACCCGTTTGTCCATTTTATCGTTCATGCTTTGTATTTTACAGCACGTTTCATTAATAAATATCGTGTTTCGATTTTAATTGGACTGTTTTTGACAGTCTGAATGTACATTTGTATTGTAATGGGATATTTGGGATATTTTTATGACAATAACAGAATGAGGCTCATTTGACAATGATACACTATCAGCCAAGTTCTCTTTATTTTGAGGATTCAAAATTTCAAAGCTGCGTTAAAAAATCTAATCTATTGTATATTTAGCACCAAAATTGACCTACTGAATTCCAGAGACTTTTAATATTTTATACGCAATCTTAATTATTTTTCTAAGTAAAAGTTGTTACATGTTAGATCATGAACGTGTTCTTAAAATCAATTTAGACGTTTCTCAGATTAGTCGAAACAAATAAAAGAGAGTCAGGCAAACAAACAATTTATAAATTATGTTTCTGTTATTCACATTCCATTAATGTTGACTATATAGTATAACACAGGAGGTCCCAAAACATTTAATTAAAAATTGTTTCGATTAACCATGACAAAAGAGAAAAAAAATTTTTTTTTCACTGATACCTGTAGGTATATCAGATGCTAATTATATGACGTGTCAATATATACAATAATAATTAAGATTAAAGATAAGACAAATGTCAGATGAACCCGTTGAAGTAAATCACAGATGTATTTATATTAAATAAAAATATTGTAAATGTAACGTCCTCTTCTTAGAACTCGAAGCGGTGACTAACTTTGGATAGCCATGTGAACAAGTGATTTTAACAATATTTTCTAGTATAGTTGAATATCAGTGCTGTCTAGAAAAAATATAGTAAATAACATTTATAAAGAAATTAAGTTATTGCGGCTGAAGAAAACATATAAAAAAATAACTAAATTTCTAAAGCGTCTAAAAATCTTATCAAGTGAAGGTTTTTGAAGAAAATTTATTCTTTATATATCCTTTCAATAGTCGAAGGATTTGTTTTAGTTTTGCTCAAGCACAACAAATTGAAGATGATAAAAATCTAGTTTTATTTATTTTAAGTGTTTCAGTTTATAGGAATTAATCATTAAAAGAAAACTTTAAAAATGTTTAGTTACAAAGTTTACTAAATATTCTAGAATTACTTGATAAGCTTTGCAAGCATTCTTCATCTTAAAGGCCCATGGTTTGCTGACGTCCACGGGCGACGGTAGTCATGTACCGTCAGAAGAGCCATAAGCTCGTTTGTCGCGTAATAAATAAAAGATCCTTTACTTATTACTTGTCTAATATTGTAATTTTGAAATGTATTTTGAACAATCTCTTAAATGTTTACTACAACCTTCATTATCTGTCTATAAATTGTAAAAATTATGAACCTACAGAGACAGGTGCCAAGGTATTTTTATAAAACAATTTTCACCGCGCCAGTACATCACGCTCGCTTGTCCACTTTTAAGATGCCGAACCCGATAAGGTGTGACGAGTATGTATATTACGGCTGTTATGAGTGCCTGTGAAATTGTCACCAGTTACAAATCGCTTTACAGAAACTATTTTATAGTAGCGCTACCGTTGACTGTATATTTTTATGGTATGCTCATAAGCACCTGGATTATGGGCTTCATCACTGGAAGAAGAATTGACACTAAACATGAATTACCACTATCTTACCTCCTGTCTGTGCCCGATATTTCTCAGTTCTTGGTCCTATAATAATATTTATTTTCGTTTGAGCGCAATGATTTTATAAGAAATATCATAAGACCACCACAAGTTAAATATTCACGATAATGTTGCTCAATACGTTCAGCGGTTTAGGTGCTTTCAATGCAGGTGTATTTATTAGGCCATTATTAACAAACTATATTCAATCCATTTTTTTAAATTTCCATAAAAAAGACAATATACGTACTCGTCATAAATCTGATCGCGTTGTACAACGTTTAACCTCTCTCCTCCTGTATTCCTCAATAGCGTGGGTAAGCGCAGCCACAACGTTTAGTAATCAACCACTGTTCGCAATCTGCGTGATGCCATCACCTACAGCGGTTGTTACGTAAAAATTACGATTACCGTAATAAAATAGAGGTAGTCTCATAGATTTACTGGATATGACCGT
>JAOSYY010000012.1:7342525-7353042 GCA_025727935.1 Hebomoia glaucippe | reverse complement strand
ACAGCGGTTGTTACGTAAAAATTACGATTACCGTAATAAAATAGAGGTAGTCTCATAGATTTACTGGATATGACCGTCGTAGGACAGGAGTTTTTTAACAACAATTTATTTATTATCCCATTGTACGTATTTCAGGTAAATTATTTTTCGTACGGACTGCCTCGTGGCCTCGAACAAACTTCAGGTAATTGTATCTATGTATATAGAATAATAATTAAAGTTTTGACAACTTTGGTTCATAGCGTCATAACCCCAGCATTATTAAATGCAAGAAGTTTTAGATCTAATAAGTATTTATCAAAATTCAAAAAATCCTGGTGACACTAAAATGTATAACAGTAACTATGCACTTTCATTAACTAAGAAAAATTGCATAATTATTTGTAGTTAATTTACTCAAAAATTCGTTTAAAATCTAAGCAAAGAAGTACAAGTTGCTTGATTATGTATATGATCTATCTCTAATGAAAGAAAAGTTCAAAAATTGTTATGACGACAATATAACCTCATAAAGACTATGAACATGCCTTAAACTCTAAGAAAGAAGCGTGTCACATCTAGTCACTTTATAGCTGCGATAATTCAGCGAGTGGCTCAAAATAATTACAAGAGACTTCTATCATTACAGGCGACGATTATTTTCGAGATAGATTCGCTTCTCTGAACTCTGCTTTAATAAAAATTATATTATTTAATAACTTTATGATTGTACAACACTACCATTGTATTATTCCATTGATATATTGAGTCGTATCCTAAGGAAATAAGAGTGACTTTGGCATGCATATATTTATGGGATATCACCAATTATCTGTAGTTAAGTTACGTGTATTGTCATTGTTTATGTATAATAGGAAATCTGTTTAATTGTTTGATAAATAGATAGTATTATTACACAGAAATCTGGTGATATGCCCTGACTTTGCATTCAAGTTTCACCTCCATTAGAAGTCATTACATTTTTTATTTATACACGAGTAACAGTTTAATAAAGACTTATTAGATAATATATAAAAAGATTATTCTAAAATTGGATGATCAATGTTATTTCGTATCTCCAAACGATAGTATTGGTGTTCTGTTAGGATGGAAATTATGTGATTAAATAAAATTCGTAGATTAATAATATTTTAATACTAGTATAATAGACATTCTATAATATATACAATAATAATAAAATATATTTTACATATAGAAATACAATTGAAATATCTTTATTATAAACTATTTTTCTATGTTCATATAAAACTATAATTATACGGTATTTATTACAGAAATACATTTTATACAATATTTGTCTTTGAGCTTGTTTCAGATTGGCTTTTTAACCATAGATTTATTTATAACTAATATATTATGATGAGGAGTAACATAGGCTACTTTTATTCTAATGTTATCAACAAGCATATTCAATTTAAATCATGTATATTTAAAGATGATAGTTCTGCAAGCAGAACTGCAGGCTATTGCTAGTAATTAATAAATAAGACCATTAGTATATAACCAATACATTATATATAATATAACTAATGAAAGTTATTGTTCTACAAAGTATACTTGAAGTTCTTTCCTATTTTAAATTCAACATATATCAAAATACCACATCTGAATCGTTTTAGTATCAATAAAAATGTCTGCATGTATCGTTATTTGGACTTAACGCATCACCTCCTCAAGGGGGAGATAACAATCAGGGCAATTGGTTGGTCCAAGAGTGTAGTAAGCCTAATTAGAATGTTCCAACCGATGTTTTTATGGGTAACGACTGTTTTGTATCTAACTATATATCGATAAGTATCGTTAGACAAAAGTTTCTAATCGCAATAATAAAGAATAAATTATATTGTTTCGTTTTTTTTGTGTTGTATTCATTACGAAACTTTGAATTTGTTTTTGAAGACGTCAATGTCTGTTCAATTGCACTTCTAGTATCTAATTGTTTCAATTTATGTGGTTTATTTGAAGTACTAGCGATGATCCGTGGTACCACACGCGTTAAGTAGTATATGTATTTTTATTGTTGCCAAAATATATTTATGACATTTCTTAGTTCGACCTAGATATTTTAAGAAATAGACAGTCCAGTCATTTTTCATCACGCAAGTAACTAATACACAGTTTTCCTAATCATATGTAATTGCATCTAATTGTTGTATTTTAAAATGTATAAATATGAAACATTAAAAAACCTTCTTGATGAGACTTACACTGAACAATATTGACTTGTTCGTCCATGAGCTACGATGTTACAGACAGATATACAACTCCCAGTACTATAAAACACCTCTCTACCGGTATCTTAGACGTGACTCTATAGTGGATCGTAATGTCTTATGATGCCATTATAATACTTGTGTTTTACTATTTTAAATTACGTTACGATATTTTGAAAATAAAACATTTAAGTGTGTACAAATGTTGAACAATTATTGTAACCGTCTATGCGACTTGCTTTTGCAATACGATTGTTATTTTGACAATGGTTATTATTGTTGAGTAAACTTAAAGATAACATGATAGTCTTATTGTTTGGAAATTGATAAATTCTATTTTATATTAGTATATTTACAATTTAATATTAAGCAATTGAAGTCAAGTAAGTCAGACAGGAGTTGGCGGGCTTTGTAGCTTAGTGGTTGGATAAAGCAACCGCGACGTCAATTCACCGGATTTGAGACCCGGTCGGTACGCAGTTACATTTTCAAATTTGTTATTTGTGTTCTGCCTTGGGTACGGGATATCTATGGCCGGAGGAGTATCAAAAATACAAGTATTTCAAACATGTCCGGGTCACGTACCTCCGTTCAAAGATGGAAAGATCGTGAAGTAGGTACTGTGCGCGTTTCGACTTCTGTCTATGAATTTTCAAATACCCGAAATAAATTTCAATGAGGTCTGCATCAGAACGTCACTTATTATAACAAATGGTGGAATATGGCTAAGGACTTAATGCTATGTATGTATATTCAATGCCTAAAAAAACATGATTGATAGATAATAGATTCATTTCTATATTTGGGTATGTAAAAAGATTTTATACGGGTATATAATTAAAAATAATTTATTTGAAGTAGAATTGCAAAAACTCAAAATGCATGTATCATTAGCGACTCTCGCTTTGCCCGACATTTTTATACAGAATGTCCTTATGAGTCTGGTCCTAGAGATTACGACAATACAAAAACAGAATTAGCAATATATGTCAAGCTGATCTAAAGTGGTACATACGTGATATACTTGATTTTTATACACATACAGATATTATATTTAAAAAATATATAACAATCACAACTTTTTCTAAACACCAAAACTTCGTAAGTACATCATCAAATGTTTGAACATACCTTCAAAAATTATATTCAAGAATATTGTCTCTGGCAATAAAGTGCATATAAATCGGTCCATTCGCTTACGAGCATGGTATCAACAGAAATGTCTACTTTTTTATAGTTATATAGCAACAACTAGACGATCGTAATTATATTAAAACATGAAATAACAAAGTTAAAACAACGAACTTAAAAATGATTTGAATAAAAACTATTACAATGCGTGTCCCATTGAATACATAGTAGGACATTAATCAATTCGCCACCAACCCCGTCATCAGTCAATACAATACATCCGATGAATATGGATCTGTGAACCGTAACCGTACAGATTATACATAAAAATCACAGATACGACAACGGTTTATGTGTTTTGATTTGACATCTATATGACAGATGTCACTGACATCTGACAAGAATTTAATATAAACTTTCTTTTTGTATTCAGTTACTTTCAATTGCGATAACAATAAAGAAAGTTATAATTTTAATATGCCAGTCTATGACTTCGTAGCTCTTGAAGGAATAAGTCAATTTTCATGTGTTTTTATAGTTAAAATCTTACATAATCTAGTCAGATTTCGATCAGATCAGAATTCGATTTTGACTGTTTCGGTACTATAGATAAGTGTTCTTCACAGTTTTTTAAAGGTCTATCAAATTAAAATGGTCATTTAGCCACAAGCGATTTGGAATATCTGTGTTATTTCTGATTTTCTTTGTTTGAACAATTTCAATAGGTCGGTTGTTAGATACGGTCCGATGATGGCCGATAATTGTCAACCTCAGAAATATTGTGTGTTAACAGAACGCGAACAATGAAAAATATATCTGATAGATTCAACTTTTGATTAAGACACGCCTACACTTTTAGTGATATATCCATTTTCATATATATATATATATATCAAATTAAATGATATACTTATTGTAAATCCTTACAGTAATCTTCAGATCGCACTTGCTGTCACCACTTCATAAATAGTAATGAGACGTATTTCATGGCAATGATATTAGACGTTCGTTCGTTTTATACTTTGTAACCTGCGACGCAAAAGAATCTTAATTCTATAATAATGAAAAATTGATTTCGTTACATATAAATCGCCGAACTGATTTTGATGAATTTTGATAATATATTAAGATAGACTTAACTTTGTGATAGTATCAAAAATAAATTATTATATATGAAATGAAAAAGGATATTTTCATGATATTTTGGGATCGTGAAAAAGTTGTTTAGAATAGAATGAAAAATTATACATAAAAATGATTTTTCTAAAATTTTCTTTTTACTAGATATTTCTAGTATAGTATTTTAATCGAATATGAGGCATACAGGTAATGAATCAAAGCAGTGATAATTTCAATAAATATTATATATGACGATTGGCAACCCTATAACTTTGGCTTAATTTTTATGTTTGGTTAATAAAAAACACTTGTTGTAAATACTTAAAAAATTACATCCGTCCACACATTCATGGCTTATTTGTATGCATTACATTATCCATCTATTGACTTGTTAGTTGTTATTCAATGTGTCGCTAACACATTATCGAATTTGTAGTTTCCATCGTCTCATGAATGTTTATTTTTTATGATAATTCTGTAATTGGAGGTATAACTTAAAGTAGAATTTATTAAGAGGTTACACATTAATAAATCTGTAGTATCAACTCTAATAAGATTTTAAAATCTAAGCAAGTATATCGATGGAATTGCCAACTGCATTGGTTTCGGATATACTTGACGATGATGAAATAAAAACTAAGTTGCTACTGCATTAACTTTCTGACAGTGAAGATCTCGTCAAAATCGCTTCTCTCATTTAGGAGATTAGCTGCAACAATTAAACATACAGACAATTTCTTTTAAATTGTTTTTCGTGACCTAATATATATACATATTGATTACGAAAAGACTTTTATTTCAATATTACAAAAACATTAATTTAATTTATTGGTTTAAAAATAGATGTGTATGATATTCTGTTATGTAATGAAGCCTTAATGATTGTTGAATGTTTTTTATTTTCAAGTTACCTTATATCCAACAAATAACGTGATATCCGATTAAAATTATTAAATATGACATAATAATATGCTTTCATATTAGAAATGTTTCTTTTCTCAATAGAATCCAATAAAGAGTCTTTGTAAAAACCGTGAAAAAATTACCGTCTATTACACCGTATCGTAACGAACTCGTTTTTCATAAAGTTAATGAACCGAAGAATTTCCGTCACGACTTCGATTTTATTACAGTAATAATAACATTATTTAGTAAAAACAATTGAAATAATGTAATTGATATCAATGACTAGATTGAATCTTAATGCATAGACTAGATTGAATGCATAGACTAGATTGAATCTTTACACGCAACAAGTTTTTCAAAGTAATAAAATTCTATTGATTCTTAACGATGCTTATTATTTTAAATAATTTTATCGTAACCTCTCGATTACTACTGTATTTCCTACCACATTTTTCTTGTATGTCATTTATATTTTCCAGTTAATTAAGTTTCTTAGTATTCCGTAATAAGGTAATGTAAAACGTTTATATAAAGATTGTGACGTTGTTAATTTTGAGTAATCAAATTGAATCATGAATTTTTGTTAGAAACCTATTCTCAAAATCTTTACCCGAAAAAAAATGGCGACTTATCTTGTGGGCTGGTGTTGAGCGTGTCCATGGGTATTGGTAATCACGTACCATCAGGATCTTTGTTATGAGCATAACAGACATAGGTTATTGGTAAGAAACAAAAATGGAGTGATTAATACATTTTGCAAACGCACCAAATTATTTATTCTCTCGATCTGAACTTTATCAACAAAATTATACTCGGATAAATAAAAAAGAACAACAACAACGGTGTAATAGAATCAATTTGATCTAATACCGTTCCCATTGTATAAAGAAATGCAAACGACAGGAAGGCAGGCGTCTAATTTGACATTTGACGTAATTCTACGCCATTATTGTCGAAGATATTGTACTGTCATACTATCCGTTGTACGTAAATCATGTTACTTTTACTTTGTATTTGAGGCGACAATGTTTTATTTTTATTTAAAGTAAGCAGCTGATCACTGGCTCATAGTAAGCGAAGATGTTACTGATACCTCACACCTCGTGATGAGGAACTTTCGCAGTGAAAAGCACTGAAAGGTGTATATTAATAGTATTTATTTTTATTTCTGAGGAACATTCGCGCTTTTCTTCTGTTTACGATCAATAAAAGGTGATGCAAAACCTGAACGGAATTTCTTCTCTCCATCTAATACTCGAAAATATGCAAACATACGAATAGATTTGCTTAGATTGTCAATAATTATCATTTGACCTTTATCTCTAAAATGCAGACTATCAAGTATACGAATACTGGAATTCAAAAAGCCAAGCATAAAATGGGTCTAGTACAATCTGCATCACATCTTACAGCTACTTGATACCATCCGTCAGCGGTTATCAACCGAATTGACCAACTATGATCAAATTAAGACAATTTGTCTCGACACAGATCTGATTACGAGTGACTAACATGAGAAATAATCATTTAAACCTCGAAGAGTTGCTGACCGAATTCGCGGTTAGACGTCTATATTATAAAACAAATTTCTGTAGCTTTTTCCACGTGTTTTGAAAGCTGTATAACAAAATATAAAGCTTGATGTTTCATTTTTGTTAATTTATAATTATATTTAATTTTAAAACGCTTATAATTTTAACAAAATAAATGACTTTAAACCGTTTGAACTTCTCGAAATATTTCATTATTTCACTATGTTCCAATTGATAATTTTTTCCACATTCCGATCAGTTTATTCCTAATTTACATATTACTCCGAATGCATAGCGTTTTACATCTGTATGACTCAAGCCATTAAAAATAGTATAAAATTGTCAGTTCCTTTTGAATTGATGCCAATTTGCATTATGGACTTGTTCACACAGCGTAACGTAGTGTTAGGATGACGCATCATCAATTGGACCAAAATCCTAATTTGCTGCGTTTAGGTAAAGGTTATTCAAGTAAATTGAATTCTCGTGGCCGCTCGCGGGGCTTGGGGCAAACACATTTCAGTGCTTATTTTACTGTTCATTAACAGTAGTGGCCATTTATCAAACATTATCGGGGTTACCTGTAAACATATGGATAAGCTGCAACTTTAAATTCACTATTCGTTTATGAATTGCTTTTTGGTACGCACAAAATTCAAATAATGTTGAAGCCATTATTCTTATGTCTGAAGGTTCACCTAGCCTTATGAGCTTTCAAGGTTCTTCAAAACTATAAACTCCAATAACATCGAAACAATTGTTAAAACAAGTTCCACATTAGTGATCTGTGCGAAGTAATGATCGTTTCCTTTCGCTAAGGATGTGTACCACAAATCAGTGGACGCTTGGTTGGTTACGGTAATGGCCTGTTATTATAAACAAGGACAAAGCTTTGACTTTGCTCACTTGGCCTAACTACGATGGGTTATCGAGACCTTCAAATGTATACCTCCCTTTAAAAAACCTAAAAGACAGACTAAAGTTAGAAAATACCGATGACGCAGATGTATTAGATTATTCAGTTTAAGTGATTATAAATGTGTTTTGGGAATATATTTTACTAGCTTCCCTCGTGTTGTTTTCGCTTTTTACCTCTTCGCTTACATAATTGGACTTTTAGTAAGGATCCCTAATTTTTGAAAATATAATGCAGCCTATACCCTTCCTCGATAAATATACTGTTCAATGCTGACTGATTTTTTCAAATCGGATCAGCGGTTCCTGAGATTAACGCGTTCAAACAAACAAAGTCTTCAGCTTTATAATAATAGCATAGATAACATAATATTCTTTGCCAATTGTATAGATGAATACGAGGATCCCTTGTAGACGCTATTTTTATGTCGAGCATTTACAAGAAATGTGTCATAAATTTTTATACAAGATATGGCCGTGGGTCGTAACTAATAATTTAAGCCTAATAGCAAAAAGTCAGATGATATCTAAATGTAGGAAGGAAGCGAATATTCAATGGCGACATTCGACAATCATTAAACCGTACAAGCGCAGACGAGCGTGACTCCCTCCGGCTGAATAGCGTGTGGTTAGACTTAACATACTATGGGTTTAAATATATTCTAACACTAGTTGTAATACACGACTTTGTTCACGACCGATTTCAACTGTTAAGCTTGGATATTCCCGGTTACAGCGCAAAAGAGTTATGAAAGTTTTCCGATTAAAGTATTCAAGGACACATTTTGTGTAATCAGAGATATTAAGCAATTTTGTAAATACGAGCGTACATAATTTGTAAAAATTTAAAGTTTTGTTGTCAATAGAGTAAATTAAATAATCCAACGGGTTGATGGTGCCGGCGCATGCTTTGTTATACATTGTTAATACCGGTAAAATGACAAAACTTACATAATTCTGTATTTTTTACATTTAGAAATATAAAAATATACTAATTATTATTAAAGGCTGGACACAAGAACTACATCACTTAAGTAATGTACCCAGTTTAATGCATAATTAGTACCTAATTATGAATTAAACTAGAAATGCATTTCACAGTGGATGATATATTTTACTCACAGGGCGTATATACTGAAATTAATTAAACTGTTTTTTTTTCTATATAAACGAAAACTAGAACTTCGACTGCTCTAAATACTAAATAAAATAGTGTCATTTAAGATCATAACTCTCTTCAGCTTTGTAAATGACAAAATTAATCAAATATTAATGTGACCATATTTTTACGCTGGGTTTCAGATTTATTTTTATTTTGTATAGACGTTTCTTCGTGCAAGTTGTGATTTGATCTTGGAAAGTCGAGGAGGTTCATATTCACATTCACATTGAAGTACTTCATGGTGTACTTTAGTTGAAAAATAGATGAAGGGACTGAGTTTTCATCCATTGGTGCAAAGAGTTCTGTGACCTACTAATAATAATATGAAAAATAAACTAAAATACGTACTGTTTTTACCACTCACAATTAAAAACCCATAATCAAAGATCAAACTTACCGCCAATTAATAATTACCTGATAGGAGACGCATGATTGCTTATAAATGACTTAATTGTTATGTAAACATGTGTTTTTCTAGTTTCTACTCGATATAAGTTAGATTTTATCAAGTGGAAAGTATAAATTGTGGAGTGAAATTTCAAAAATAGATAAAATATCGTTCTATGTGAGACATACAGCTCACACACCCTTTAAGAATCACAGACTTAGTAATAATAATCATTTAACATACATAATATTCGGTAAAATTACTATACAGTTTTTCAATATTATTCTTTCTTCTGTACAACATAGCTAGAGATCGTTTGACATAACCAGGATTGTAGTAAGCGGAAGATATATTCGCATTTTCGGTTTGACGATTTTTTGTTTAATAATGACTCGTATATTATTTTATATTCGAATTCTCGAAGACTACAAGAAACATAGTAACAAAGAGTGAGATATCGGTCAAAAGAAGTAGTAGCCGACCTACAGAGGCGTATCACACTAAACACTGGTGGCACGAATCAATCAAACCCTCACCTTCTACATGTAATGGCCCGTGACACCACAGTTTTGGATAGTTTAACATCATATTACAATAGGTGACGCGTTAACGAAGCGTATCAATTGATATAAATTTATTAAGTCGTGGACGCGTGTTGACCATAATTTAAAATTCATTGTTCCAAGTATTTCCTTGTTCTAGTAAAAAGTAGCTAAAACTTATCAAAAAGTCCTTAGTACAAACATGTCGAATTTGACTAGTAATTGAAAATACTCTTATATCAAAATTTACTCCGGTTGAAATAATCGTAGATAAGTTAGTCAAACTAACCTAAGTATTGGCGAAACAGATACACGAATGTGTTTGATTATAATGCAGACACCTATATACATTATACATGTATAATGACGATCTCCTAAGCATATCATAAAGCTAATTTGTCAGTGTTGTCAGTCCCGT
Organism: Hebomoia glaucippe; assembly: GCA_025727935.1. Taxonomy (NCBI): domain Eukaryota; kingdom Metazoa; phylum Arthropoda; class Insecta; order Lepidoptera; family Pieridae; genus Hebomoia; species Hebomoia glaucippe. The sequence continues at coordinate 7,342,716 of JAOSYY010000012.1, read as the reverse complement.
TATTGGCATTACCATCATTACATATACCGTCTGTTAATTTCAAGGAATTTTGGCCAATAGCAATTCTCGTAAACTTAAAAAGCTCATATGGTGTCGATGAACTAACTTCATGTAATGCTTTTGAGGATGGAAATGAAAATACTAAATCATTTTTTATCAGAACTTTTGAAACTCCATTCGATTTTTCGTTC
>JAOSYY010000012.1:7300614-7342425 GCA_025727935.1 Hebomoia glaucippe | reverse complement strand
ATGCTTTTGAGGATGGAAATGAAAATACTAAATCATTTTTTATCAGAACTTTTGAAACTCCATTCGATTTTTCGTTCTAAGAAAGTAAAAATTAATAAAACTGGTATTGTGACCGACAAACCTCTAATTGAGAAGAGAGAAACAAGAAGTGCCATGATCAATTATACGAATTTATATGTAGTTCATGATCATGAAGCTTATAATATGTTTGTAATTACCTACATATTTTCTGTTATTCAAGGCAGAAACGATTCACTTCTTCAACCTCTTGAGGGCTTTAAGTTAATATAATCAAAAACCTTCAAAATTTTATATGAATAACGTCCATGGTGAAACTATTGTGAAACATAAGCATAATGTATACCGATATTGGAAGTAGAGACGACAATAGAACGAAGGAAGTTGTGTGAACCGTTGAGATGTGGAAGATAATCGCGCAATTACAATCGGTTCACGTGAGAGCACGCACTGCGAGCCTTTGTTTAAGTACAACGCTTAATGCAGTCTGCTCGCCTGCAAACTGATGAGCCCTTGACGATTTCTCTTTTAAAGCTAGATGCAGACAATTTTGTGTGGCTGCTTTGATGTGTGGAATTTGATTTTTATTTGTAGACAGCTCGTGCGTAACGAAGGATTTTAACTCTTTAACGAAGTATGACATTTTTCCTTTTTGTTTATTCTTAAGTAGCAAATTCTACTTTGCGAGTATAAAGACTTGGTTGTCTGTCTATCGTATATACTGAGAAATGCTATAGCGCACGATTTTCAAATTTCACATATACATACTTAAATTCTTCCTCGGGCTTTTAAGTTTCTTTGTTTATTGGTACAATGTAAAAATCTATGAGTACAATGTAAAACTTACGAAGATCTATCAGTGTTTTTAGTAATAGTGCTGAAGCAATTGCTTAGTTCATTTAAAGTTACGCAACAGAATTAACGTAGCGTTTCGGCTACTGGACCATTACAAAAATTAAAATCCAAAAAGACAATGAATTTTATATTATTAATTAATTTAAATATATATAATATTATACATTAACGATGGTAGGCATATAGATCTTTTGATTCTAAAAATTTACCAAGCAAAAATAGACTTTATTCATTTGATATAAGAGCATGGTTATGTGTAATGAAAGAGTAATTATTTTGTCGAGGCTGGACATGTTAATCGTGATACAAAGTGATTTGTCAGGGCGATTATAGACTAGCGACTGACTTTCAATTGTGACTAAATTTCATGAACTAATAGGATCTGTCCAGCTCTGTGAATAATAAAATTATCTTAAGACATCGATTTTTTGATATTTAAATATTTGAAAATAACGTATCTCATTATTTAGCTGGAGGTTATTGTTACCTGCCATGAAACAAACATATTTGTTTATTAATATTGCTAATAATATAGTATATAAATACACGTCACCTTTTGGTCTATCTTCCTTATTCACAACTTTTGAGTATCCTATTTTTTACGGATGATGCGATAGTTATTAGGGACATTTTTTCATTTAATTAAGTCTGAAATAATTCGCCATTTTATAATCGGCCTAATTTTCTGATCCTAATTAAGTACACGGATAAGACTATCCCGGTGAAGCGGCGCCGAGTGATTTAGAGCTCCGCAAAAACTTGAAATTATTGCCATTTTCCGGCTTCGTGAATGAATGAATGAATTATTTCAGTGAAGTATGAGTACACATATTAATTATAAATGTTTACAAATATTAGATATTGCTATTTATCTAAGTTTATAAAAAAATACACTAATATGAAACAATAGTACATTACTATTGAGTTTTTTATTTATATTTATAAAATGAAACTTCGAAACGAATCGGCATGTTTTATAAAGATACATAGAGGACAAATATTCACTTTTTATTATTATATAGAAATAACAATACTTTACAGTACAATGATTGCCTGTAGCGATCTAGATAATGGCCGCCATGTTGGATAGATCGGATCTACATCGAGAGATCGAGGAGGCTCAGCGACGCGTGCGCACTTCCTAGCATTGTTTCATGATCTCTACACGTAGTGACAAATAACACTGTGACGATTATCGAGTTAATTATTACATAAGTAGGAATTGCCCGCTGCTGTGTCTATGTTGAAAGATTAATAATAACATCTTTTTAATTTCGATATAAGTAACCGGCTATTATAGAATTCAAACTAATATTATATATGAAAAACTGAGTTAATAAGATTTTTCCAGCTAGATCTATGACTCGATTATGATAAATTTCGCTAGAGAGATGAAAGGGACTTTTTTCTGTAAATATAATTTAAATGGAATGAAATGGGAGACGTTTTTTAATGTAACTTATTATAAATAAAATTCAAATACTGAATATATCCTAGGCGACACCAGAAAGCTGTTTTTCGTTTAAGCAAAGGTATTCGATGCATAATCTGGTCACAATACTGGAAATTTTTGTTTTATTTTTATCTTCAAAGCATATGAAATCGATTCTATACCGACATAAATGCTCATCAGTTCGAATCACTCCATTTACGTCTGGGGACAAAGTCGGTACGATCATAAAAATATTAATACGATGTTATTGAGAATATTAATTCATCTAACATTGAGGCGTTCCGCGAAACGTTTGCTATATTTAGTTCGAACATCGGCCGCATCGTTTGTTAGTTATGATGTGACGTACTAAGACGTAAAAAAGTGGTTATATTTCGATACGTCCATATTTTTTACGTATTTTGTTGTAACTTTTATATTTATTTTTGTTTTGTGAAAATTCGATGTAGGGACACGAGGTTTTATTCAAGTATGGCCTAATTATAATTATAATTTTACCTTCTTTTGTAGTTATACTTAGCCTGTACTTTTGATAATCCACTGATAGGCAGTCAACATAACTATAACGAAAACCTGATTTTCTGTTTCGTTCACATGAACTTTTTATAATAATATATAATTTTATTAATATAATAAGACCTTAATATTAGGTTAAATATTATTTTTACGATTATAAATTTACAATAAGTTAACTATTGTTAATGGTATTAGGTACAAACATTTTTTTATTAAGAAATAATAAAGTTCAGTTCGTCCCTGTATGGAACAGATCATGAAAGCATTCCAGAACATTAAGAGCAACGTTCATTTTCATAGATTTATCGACGGGGCTCAACTTATGATTGTTGCTTCTCAAACTTCTGTTCAGTAACGATATTATCTTAATTTAGATTATCTTAGTTCAAAAAATTTATTGCAATAGCTCGCACTTTAGACGTATGTAAATTGTTTCGCGGATACATTTGCTGTTACAGACATTGTAACAGTGAAGCCAAAAACAGAATCATGACTTTCACTTGCCTGTTATGCTCGCTGGAAAAGACATAGAAATATATCTGTCCTTATCCATACTCGTGAAAAGCGAAGTCAACAATGTCGACGTAAAACTTTGAGAACTGTATCAAAATGCCAATTGCGAGTGGAACCAAACGGTATTTGCGGCAGGCACCTGTCTCTATACAAATCATGCGCCCGTGCAATGCCGATTCCTTATCGATTATGGTCTATGTATATAGCTGTCTTTCATAAATTTAATATGCTTTTCAAAATTTAAAAATAAATCTATTATACAATTGAATCAGGTTAAAGTCCTATAGTCTAGTGTTAAATGTATCTTACGTGAAACAAAGGGACGCGGGTATAGTTTTCGTTAGCCACCATTTTCTGTATTATACTAGAGGCCTACAACGTCTTCTCATGAGTAACAATAATAACATTTATTTATTTTAATATTCATCTGTATCGTGTACTCAAGCGGGCTATCACGTGCTGTCAATTGTACACGGTGCCAGAGTTGAGAGAGTTATTTACTTAAATAAATATCTTTTATTACTTATTAATTTTATAGTTATTCTGTTCTTCGTGGCGAAGGCAAATCCAAAAAATAATCGTTAAAGGCAACCCAGACGTTCTTGATCATTTCTATACGCATCTTAGTCGTAAATCTCATAGTTTTGAATACTGAATAAGGCGGATATATGTCAAATTTTTGTCTAAAATCATCGTTTTGAGCTTCCGAAGGCTTGGAATAAATAGGCCATTCTCGTGTTCATTAAATAATAAGTAATATGGTTGAAGTATCCACTATTGAATCGATCTCGAAAAAAACTAAATATAATTGAATGACAGCGTAGTTTGAATGTGGCGTGTCAGAACTAGTATATGATAAACCCGACACCGTTACAGACTGTCGGACAGATATTGATGATAATGTTAGAACACTTGGCAACGCGCATCACTCCACCGTCATCATTGATAGCTATATTTAGTTTTATGATATGTATTAATGTCCAGTGCAAAGTTGTTTGACTAATGTTTCATATCAGTCGAACTGTTCCAAGAATTAAGGTATAACAACTTTTAACACCTTTGCGCAAAATACAGTTGTAGCTAACAATCAAATCTTAAAAGTTAATGTGCGTGTGTGTGTGTGCGCGCGTGTGTGTATATGATACTATTAGATATTTTATAGATGTTATAATGATTAAATTAAAAGCTAGTGTGTTTTGAGTCGATTCTTAAATCTATCACTTAATTGAACAGTGGTACGTTGGATTCGCATGTAATTTAAATATATTTTTACGAAATGTTGCCACCCATTTACTTCGCAATATACCACAGTATACCAGGCATAGGTATAACATACTTATAGAGATTAACGAAATTGAATAAACTTAATTATATTCGACTAAGCGGGATCCAAAGCCGCGTTCTATTAGCTTTAGCAGAAGTTATAGGCTCTACCACTAGACCAACTCGAACGTCGAAACTACAATTCGTTAAGGTGACCTAATAGGTTAGATAAATATATTTTATAAATCGATTATGATATTTAAGAATTTCAGCCATTGTCTACGATCTATAATTGTTTAGAAATGAGACAAATAATATATTCTGTTCCACTTTAACGTAAGCCTCATTAACCTCCAAGCACCTCAGTGATTACCAAACTTTCGAATCACAGTAAATCTATGCATAGGCGTGAAACAAGTAATGTCATTTTAATACGCGCATAATCACAGACCGGAACATCGTTATCACCTACTGTGAAGATTTACTCCATTGTTCCTTAAATTATAATAAATACAAGTAAATGTGACAGGCACATATGTAAATATAAAAATGTCTTAACCTCCCTCCAAAAGACCACTCTCAAGATATGAAAACTTTAATTTGTTTATTTAAGCTACATATCATCCCCTAAAAGTAGTCTAGAACCATATCAATATGTACGTTAAAATCGGTTCAGCGAGTTAATTGGTAAGACTTAACATATTAACACTTACGCCTTTATACTATTATTAAAGATGTCCGCGTGCTTGAAATATAATCGACGGTGAGACGACTGATAATAAAGATAGCCTACAAAACAAAGTAACTACCTTTAACTGTTCTTACACTAGATATTACCCTATACATTTTGTTGCTGTTAGAACTACGAAAAATTTAAAAACGAATCGAGTTAAAGTAAATCTTACAAAGTACGTCCGATCAATAAGTTCGTAATACCGTACATCTAGTGCACCTAAGAGCTAGCACCTCGGATAGATGCCCCCCACCCTCCTGGGGGGCAACCCAGCCCAACGCCCCACCCGCTGTCGTCTTTATGTATTTTTCTTTTTACCGCCAGCATCGCACCGATATTGAACACTAATGCTTTAGCACTGGTTTACTTTCTAATTTATGATTTGTTCCTAATATAGGGATTTTTCGAAATTTGTGCACGTAACAAATGGAACTTTATCCTCCGCTTACGGCTACACCGTATAATGGATTTTTATATGGTTTTCACTAACGGTTTGATATTTTTCTGTAATAAGCTGGTACATAGATATTCCAAAGAAAACTTTGAACAAGAAAAATCGAATGTTTTCACCAAATAATATTTCTTTTATAAATAATTTACATATCCATATAATTTTGGATGACTATGTTTAACCTACTTGTGATTCACTCTCAGAATCAATTTCCATATTTTTTATAAACCCTTCTCTATTGATTTAAAAAAAAAATGTTAATTTTAACTCAACTAAAAAATATATACAGAAGCTCTTCAGGCCGAGCTAATTGCTGCATTTTCATATTTTATTAAATAGCCAATTATGAAATTGTTACAAAATTAATATTTAATACAACTATTAAAAGGTTAATGTTACCTTCCAAAAGACTTGATTATATTTTTTGCTATTTACTAATAAAACTGATAAAAAAATTGCTGTGTTTTGACAATCAATATTACATCACAATACCGCGACAAAAATGTTTAAGGCATTGCCGTCCACCTCGTTAACTACTAAACCATACGTACAGACAGACGATAAGAATTTTCCATATACATTTATCTTAGCAGTGACGTTGCAATATTGCTCGTAGCATTTCTAGTTAACTTTGCTGTTAAATTGAAATTCCATTAACGCGATTGCTTTTTAGTCGAGTGTAGCGCTGTTTAATATTGCGCTGAGGTGATTTCTTGCAACCGATAAACGAATAACTTTGCAAACTATAAGTTTATTTATGACAAGTAATCTCCACGGCTTTACTTGCGTTCATTTTGAATATAATGATGATGAAATATGAGTCGCCTAAGTTATTCCTTATCACATTAGCTTTATGTTAGTGAAAGTTTCCTCAAAATTGGTCTGGGCGTTTGGGAGATTTACCGCAACAAACAGACCCTGTAAATGCGTTTTTTGATTCAAACCTTTTTGTTAATTTGCGCGAAATTGTAAGAATCAAACTGTATGCCAGTAGGAATACACTTTGATTTTACTTTTACGTACAGTAATAAATTAGTTATTCGCTCCGATCTCACACGGTAATATTAAGAAGAAAAAATATGTATATATTATAATGTTAAATGTAAACTAAACAGAAATTTCTAAGAGTCTTGAGTGCACTTTCTATTTTTGCTTCATATGGTGCATTACACAAAACATCAGGGGATTAATGAAACGATAGATCAAATGCAACAATTTTTTTCCGAGAAAACCATCAAACTTTTCCATCTCTAAAGCTGTGCTTTACTAGCAATATGTAATTTAGGACCCTAATTCCATACAAATCTTTTACAAATTATGAAATACCTATCAATGCCATCAATATCGATTCGAGTATGCGCTGTACTGCCCAATCGCGTGGAACCAATCAACCAATCACAAGCCACCATTCACACTCGATACGATATAACCAAAATTGCTTGACCCCTGATAGAGAGCTTGTTCGCACCAAATCTCATCACGTAAGACTCGGTGATGCATCGTTCGGAACTCAATAGATTCTGGTCACCGATACGAACATTTGACACCCTATTGGCCATTGGCTGAGTTTTACGTCACGTAAATTTTCTACGTTTTTTCAACGTATGCCTCCGTGTTATTGGTAACAGGATGTAGGTATTGGACAATCGATGGTAATATATGAATTTTCGTAACAATTTTCTTATGAATAGATTACTAATTCTTTAAAACAATAATGATGATCGCTTCGGTTGCAATTTCTACGCATACTTTTCAATTTAACATTATTTTTTTGTATGTCAACTAAAATTATTCTGAATATACATAAATAATATCCTCACAAATTAAAAAATAATGAACACTTTAAATAACGTTTCTTCGCATATATTTATTTTTGTTTTCGTTCATTTTAAATGTTAATAAAGCGCTTATTATTCTTTAGTATTCTATATTATATATTATAACATATTTGTTGTGATAGTTTTTTATCAACTTGGGTCATCTTTTGTAATACTTATAATTTCTATGGGCATCAATTTCTATATGACATTTCAATAAAATTGTTTAAAAAATTTATTTTCCTCCAAAAGTACAGTAATAATTTTATGCCAGTGAACTATCACGCAAGACGTACCTACTTATTAGGTATATAAAACTATATTATATTATATACAGTGTGCGCTATAACGTTAATATATTTCTGGGTATGTCTTACCTTGTCTTATATCTTCATTATTCTAGTAAAGAAAAATCATGGAACACAAACAATAGAATTTTTGTCTTCTTTTTAGAGAATTAGAATGCGGAACCTTTCTAAACATTTACCACTAAGTCACAGATTTGATTAATTAAATATACATACTAGTTTTAATACAATAGTCGCCTGTGAACATATTTTGTTCTATGTAAGACCTTTAGTTTCCAATGAAACTACGAATGAATGAAAGTGCCATTCACATAATGAATGTCATCAGTCGCGATTACTAAAATAGCACACGATTTCAAGCTAATATTTAACGGACCGCAGATAAGGCAAATATATGCGCTTTCCGTAAACTTATTTAAAATGGAAAAATATTTTTCCTACTTTCGCTTTACGGTCCAAATGGAAATGAATGCATCTGAAATTTCGAAATGCCGAATGACGGTTTGAAATACAAGCTTAATTTATATATTACCGAGAAACGCAATCCATAAAATAACGAATTAAAGATTATTTCTCCAATAAAAGCATACATCTTCACTTTACACATTCATTATTTTTTGTCGAAGATACTTAATGTAACTATTATTAAATTATCCGTCTAACAAAGTCTTATCATCACCAACTTCTTCATCATGTCTCTATTATAACATACTAGGAGAAAAGTAAGAGAAAGTTGTCAGAGACAAAACATTTGAAACGTAATCGCCCTGTAAAAAAACGAGATGCATGTATAGTCCATAAACCTTTTATAATATATAACTTGTATATTGTATTATATAAAGCCTATATACAATTTTCAGTGAGCTCCATATAACGGAACAGCGTAATGCGAGGCGGTAGATATTCACCATTCGGTCGAAGAATCGCAGTAGTCGTTCTGCAACTGATCTGTTGGTACACTGAGAGCAATCGATTATCGAATATTTATTCAGAGGGCAATTTGCATAGTGAAGTACCAGAGGGCTGAAGTAGTTTCTGCTTCTCAGTATTTGAATTTCATTCGGCATTTTTTAAATAAACTTATTTTCTTAACTCAAACCTTAAAACTGACTTGAAATTCTATCATACGTACAATAAGCTAGCTAGATTAAGTTAGGAACGATATTACAATGCATTTTCATTATCAACAATATTATTTTATCTATCTGTATCGTTGTCATCGCGAAATTTTTAAATTTAAAATTTTTTTGCTTAGACCATATCATGAAATTTTTGTTAAAAAGTTACTAATATTTTGAATATTTAATTATGTCTTAGTCCATATAATTAGGTTTCATCAGTGATTTTCGTATTATTTATTAATTGCATAAATCAATAATTTTCGATGTTAGCTGTAATTTGTGTCAATTATGCGGGAGGGGCAGCACTTTATCTGAGCTGAGTGTACCTACAGCTTCAATTAATATTCGGTATATGACGTTCGGCTGCGGTCGGGTTGTGCTCGATGTACGCGTCGGTTCCACTCGATCTCAGAGAAATATTGCCGTGCGATATTATCGACAATAATTATTATATTCTTTAATATAATACTTTTCAAGCTTTAACGTTTTAACGATTACGTGACCAAATTAGTATCCAATAATCTATTTCAGAAAGTATAATAAGATCTGTGAATGAATGGTGTCGAATGCATGAGGCATTTACATAACTGTTGATAGTTTAATTCTAGGTTACATTTTGGATAAGTTGTTATAATTACATCCGATACATTCTAAGTATTAAAATATAGAAATTCTGTTAGGCACAAGTTACTAAAACGAAAGGCGTATTAACGTATTTAAAATCTTATATAGGCCTAAAATGCATCCACCATTAAATTTGATTTTCATATGTGTTTCATTCTCATATGTCGATATACTTTTTATGTAAGAGTAATATGTATTCATACCTATGGAATAATCAGCCATCAGGTAAGTGTTTAATAAATTTTCACTATGTCATTAAAATACTAAATATAAATCAAATATCGATATATTATTGTCGACACATATAAATCACTAACGCACTGCCAATATCATATTTTATATTTTAATAGTGATGCGCCGAAATTCCCACGAGTATCTCTTGAGTTATATTTTACATAAATCATTTTGAAGTGACGCTAAATATAGGCTTACCGTTTGACCCATTAAAATTTTAAATTACTAAATATTTGCGAGGATTACCTATTTATTCTGCATGTCAATATATGAAGCGAGAACTTTGTGGTAAGAATTGGTCTAGTCAAAATATTTTCGTAGATGGGTACACATTTCTATTTTAATTAAGTATAACAGTTAAAAAAAGCTGTCTTGGACAAAAGAAACTAATTAACTAAATGAATTACGGTCGAATTTTGACTAGAGCGATCACTAGCTTATAAAAATGTTCACTTTTAAGCGGAAGCTTGAGCTATTCTAAATTTAAAACATTAATGTCAAAACAACTATATAAAGTATAAAAATGCTTAAGAACCAACCGCGTAATAAAACAGTTTGAAAATCTTTTTTCGAAGTCGGTAAAAAAAGGTAAAAATAACCTTAGTAGATATCTTACTGCAGCCTTCTGCTTTATAGAGCTCATAAAGTACATCTCAGAAGTTGCGGGTACTTTGATTTTATTTAAAGGTGAAAATAAGTTTCACTCAGTTGCTGGATATTGAAAAATTTCAAAATGAAAATCTCTTTTCCAGCTTGATTAAAGCTAAGTTAAATAACTTTTTACTAAAAATATTTTGATATAAATGGTAATCTTTCTTGGATTTAAAAAGTTTTAAGACTGCGTCTGTCTGTTTGTTAGATATATATAAAGTTGAAATTATAGCTAAAGACTTTTATGGAATAAACATATAAAGAAAAAAATTACAGATGTATAGATGTTTTTATCAAAACTTTTCTTTCTATTGTATATATAAAAAGTTCATTACACGAAAGGCTTAAAACCTTAAGCAAATTTAAGGTTCAGTATGTATTTAAAAGCACGTAACTTTCAAAAAACTAAATAGAGTAATTTAAAATTTTAGGAACGTAATTCAACACGATATCGGGAACTCTGAAAATACCTTTACACCTCACAAAGGACAAGAAGATCCACTAAATAACCCCTTTTGATAACGCTAGCGCTACACTTTCAACGGAATACGTTGCATTTTAACAAGTTTAAAATACTTTATGCATAGACATTACGTAGAGCGGTACCGGGGAAATTTCATCCGATGTAAAATACCGCCCGCCGGCAGCCAATAGCGAAGCCCAATTTGAATATAGAACGCGCGCTCGGAATTCATAACGGACAAACTTAAATGCTCTTGGATGATCGATTTTTGAAATATAGACATTCGGAGAAGAACATGTTTATTTAAAGATACTCTAAAAGTCGTGTGGCTCCTATGTTCTTGCCAGATGCTACAGACGTGAAAGAATAAACAGAATCAGGATATTTATGTATAAGAATAAGCATGTACCATGTTAGAAAGAACTGCTTTAAATTAAATAATTATTTCTCTTGGGTCTCACTGATATCAATAGATGTTTGCCGAAAATTATCTAAAGTGATGATAAATATATACTTGAAAACAGTCTAAATATTACTGATAGATGACTTTTATACTAACGTGTATGTCTGTATATCAAAGGTACTCGACAACATAAATTTTTCATATAGGTAAGTTGAAAAATAATAAGTAAATAAAAGGTAAGAATATAATATTTAAGGAAGGTATTTTACGTGAAGAGGCAAGATCTCGGCTGCTCTCACGAGCAGAGGGCTATAAATCAGGCGTCTGCAATACAAATGTTCACTATATATTGAAATACTGCCTTCGAACTTTACGTGGGTATAAAATATTATATTAGATGAATAGTATCCAAATAGTAGGCATTGATCATAATTGAAAAGTTGCATTAAATTAAGGCAATGTTATATGGTTAAGAGAATCGGTAACTTCATTCTCTACAAGCACAATATATGTTTAATTTAAACACAACAATAATATCATCACTTATTATCACTTTATCATCTGGAGCTAATAATACTTCTCATCAGTAATTTCATCATCAATCATAATAAGTATCCATATAAATCTAATTTTATGAATACAAATAAATTCGTTGGAAACGCAGCATACATTTTCTTTATTAACATGGAGATCTAAAATATCAAGGTCTTTCTTAAACTGGATTTACCAGAAACAACAAGAAAGTGCGTCGTTAGCTAAGTATTCCCAGAAACTTTGAAATTGTAAGAAAGAAAAGGATAGACCCGTAATTAATACCAAAACTAGCTGTTATTTTAACGCAAAACACAACAAAATATTTCATTCCATATGTGTAAATACAGTCGTGCAAATATTGAACTTACTCTCACATACAAAATGAATTTAAAAAGCAGCGTTGTAAAATTTTAGTCAATACTAGCAACTAATACAACGGAGCGTAGCACCTGGTTGGCCCTCCCACCCATCGGAGTGGGGGGAGGTGGTGCAAAAGGATTTTTAAGAACATATTTTATTATGCAGATAATTTGTTCGGAGTTCTGATGTGTTTTAATGTTGAAATGTTGCGATAGAGTCGGAAAATAAAATGTGAGTGTCTGTTTAATATCTCCTTTGTTCAATACTAATGGATATATGGAAATTTTGCGTTGAATTCGTTTTATTTAGTCCAATTTTGATGTGTTTTAATGCTTAGTGATAATGTATGGACTCTCACTATAATGTCATCGTATCAAATAGTTGTAGTCGCATTTTTCTTACCCGGAGACTTTTATTCACGTCTCAATCCATATTTAATAATGAGAAATTTAGTTTCAATCTTGATGACATTTATTTCCAAATAATAAAAATACACTTTTATTAGCATCACTGTCCACTAACGAGCAATATGCTAATCAAATCTTTATAGTAATTTTATTTTAATTGTCGTATCAAAATGAAACACTGTATGGTTATATATATCCGATGACAATATAATTAATATATCTCGAAGTGGATCAGATGATAAAGCTAAGAGGCAAGGTTAACTAACGACGTATTATCATCATTCTGAAGTATAAGTTTATTATTCAATGAATTTTAAATTATCTTGAATTCGAATTCAAACAATGTTCTAGAGGAAAAACTTAAACGTTCGCCCGGCGGTAGCTCGGATCATAAGGCATTTTTCCGAACATATACGTAAACTCCCACTGCCCTCCCACCCACACTCTACCCCCCACTGATCTGAAGCTCGATTTTATAGAGTAATACTGTGAGAAAAACAGAGGCAGACAATTAAATAGAAATGTATACAAAGCCTAGTTTAAAATGACATCTTAACAATAAATTCTACGATAATATCACTCCAATTTTGAAAATTTCTTACGCAATACTCCAAAGACCACGATAGTCTATGAACATAGTATGACCATTTATTGAGAACAGATTATTGAGAACAGATTTATTGAGAATTGATTATAAGCATCCAGGAAATTAAAATATTTCTGAGTTATAAAGCTAAATAATATAAAAAGGTAGGTACCTTTTATGTTTCTCATTCGAACATTTCATAAATACAATTCATTGAAAAAAAAATATAACATGTAAATACTTTTTATTCTTGTTGTAATCATGGATGTCTAAATTGTTGAAGTTATGTCATCGAATAGTGACAAGAGTTCGATTTTCAAACAATTGCACAAACTCTAAATCTATTTAGTCTATGGCACTCTTTACTTCGTCTCACCGATAGCTGGGGATGTGTGCGCCATTGGTACGCTGAAAGACGTTCTGTGACGTAGCCTTCCTGAAAATGTATGACCCACCCTCCGCACACGAACGAAAAAAACACATAGAACATTGTGTATGTGTGCTCCATCGAAGTAGCAGTGTGAGTTTATATTTTATTTTGTATTTTTCCTAGTGCGCGTGGTATTGACATTTTTATGTGTGAACTAGCGTGCGCCATGGATTTGATTGAGTTTTGCAAAATTCCGGGATAACTATATAGATTATGAAATTCGATTGAAAGCATCTTAAGATACAAATATCTTTAATAGAATAAGGTTTTTAAAAGTCTATATATTCCTCAAGGACTTGTCCGTTTTTCTTTGATACTTTCGCAATATCATGATAAAGTTTTTTTAATCAACGTGTTTGTGTGTTGTAAGCCTGTTTCTAATGTTTAGGTTCTTCTTGAAAGAAATATAGTAATGTTAAGAATTTGTATTAAGGTTGAGGGAAAACTTCCTTATTTATTAACTCAGACATTCACAATCGTCACCTTTGATTGTATTCTTCACATATTATAATAAGACAAGTATGATTTACGACAAAAATTGTATTATTCAAGCAAAGTCGTAATGGAACACATAGTTAGGATTGGGCATATTATGTAAATAATATATTTATAGAAAATATACATTCTCAAACTTGGTATGTGTGCTTGCGGTTTCATTCGATGTTTGAATTTCAAATGAGTGCAATTAATGCGTTTCAAAATCCCGCTTCGTTCCCTTTGCGTTTTTTTCATCCTTCGCTAAGCTTTCTTTGCTCGTTGTAAATGTAAAGAAATTTACTTACTTTGATATTTTATTCCGTATTTGGAGGGTTTTGAAAATCAGTGGATTATTAGGCTGTAAACGGACGACATTTTAGACCTATTTCTTAAAAATTTTTCACCAGTAGGGCCTGTAACTTAGTCTACTTATTAAGTAAGTTTTTTCATTATGGTTGTTATATTGTGGTAACCTTTTTTTGTTGTTTTCCGGGTTATCAGTTTTGTACATTCCAAAATACGTAAAAACTTGCTAAGCCAATGTAGCTTTAAGATATAGGCATAAACAACAATAAAGCATATATCTGCTTTCTAGGAACAAACTATTAAGCCTGACATCAATTTAAATAAAAGATTAGTTTTTAATCATGGAAAATTTATAAAAAATAAAGCTAAAACAATACCTAGTTTTAGTATGTAAAATGTAAATTTAAAAAATGGTTTTTCAATGAATTACTTAGAATAATTTTTCATTACTTGTTACTTTAAATATATATTGTATTTTAAATACTTTCTATTCAGTATTTTATTTATAAAATGAGATATAAAATAAAAATATTTTTTTTTCGAAAACCCGTCAACTTTGTTGCCTGTTTGTTGGCCATTGGGAGTTAAAATATAAACGTGTTCATCACTATGACCAAATGGGCTGCCTATTGTATATGACACCAGACGTCTTGCAATCGATCTTCGGGTAAACAAGAAAATCAAAATTGTTTAGTCCCGTACTTGTTTAGTTCAGTACTTGTCTGTGCAGAAAAAAAATCAGTAGGTACTGTTGTATAACATGTTTTTCATTTATTCTTGTACGTTTTATCTGTTCTTTGAATAAGTGTTATGGACTCTTCTTTATCAATTTTATTAGGTTGTAATAAAATAGTTTGTATTTTTAAACTATTTTCTTAAAAAAAAATATAAGATAATTAGTATTTTATGGAATGTTTATGTAAATTTAATCGCTAATCTTCATTATCTATGTCTATGATATATATGATCCATCATAGTTTATTAAAAATCCCTCAATTCTCACCCTCTCTCGCAAAATCGAGCACACACAATAGCAATTGTGACACACACGTTTTATTTAGGAAACAAAACAAAACACCTATCTACATAGGCACTTCTAACAAGACCTAGGAGTCGTGTTCAAAGCGCGAAACTAGAGCCCCCTTTATCTGAGAGCCGGGCGTGGGGCGCGGGGGGTCGAGGGGGTGAGCGGCGCGGGGCGCACAAGTGCATCTCAAAGAAATGCAGATTTTACACGTCGCTACACTTCGGATGTGTCGGATGTGTAGTGTTTGTATGGTCAGCAGTGAAATCATTTTGCGTGAAAAAAAAATATGTTTACCTAAAAATAATCGTCAAACGTTTCAGAGTTGGCTAGATTTGCCATATCGTTCTTCTTCCTAGTTCCATTTATTCATTCCACCCGGTTTTTTTCGGTAATTCTAAAATCTATTCAGAGCCATTCAGCATAAATGATAGTTTTATTTTAAAAACGTAGCAACCAAACTGAAAATTAAATAACCTTAACATTGTAAAAAGCGTGAGATACTTACAAAAGACATTATTAAAATAGTTACTTTTATATAATTATAGCCGTTCATAAAATATTTGTAACACATGATGACTAGCACCCAATAACAATTGTGATTTTATCTTTGATTAATGCGAGTAGTTGAGTACAATACGTGAGTATTTCAAAGATATTGAAAAAAAAATTAAATAAAAAAATCATCGTCCATTTTCTCCGATATTGCTTAAAAAGCACGTATTTTGCAGACAGTACATCGAATATGACACTCATTACGCGAGGCGAGGATTTCTCTAAAATATTTCGTAAAACGTAAGGCGACACGTGATTCGCTTTCGTCTTGCCTTTGTATAATTATCTACAAATAAACTATGCAATTAAGAACTCATTTATGTATGACCACTACATCTGATTGCAAATTCAACCTTAAGAAAGACTGCAAAATATACAAGTAATGAAAAGATGTCTTTATTACAAATCCAAGAAAAAAGATAGTTAGTAATGTAATGATTATATTAAATAACTATTAATATTTATATGTTCGTTGTACACATAGTTGTCTACATATTATCTTTTCATTCACAGTTTTAGTCTAGGTACCTGCTAATTTTCAAATAATACGTCTAAAATTAAAACGTTAGTTTTAGACTTACCCTATAGTGTACTAATTATTGCCAACAGCTAAATACTTATTACGTTGCATCAAAAAGTCAAGAGTTCGTTTCTTAGATCATATGCTTTTTTTGTGATGAGAAAGTAATGCATTACGCATACCGTTAGCTGGTTATGTGGACTCGTCCTTTTATAGTTAATCTACTTACGAGCCAAATAGGTTGTCAGAGTACTAGAAGGGAAAACCCACTGTCCACAGGGCCCGTGATGGCGGTTGCAAAGATATTATGGCAAACAGCCTAATAAATTCTACAAACATTTTTTTAAGACAATTCAATATTGAACTTGAAAGTGTTAGGCATATTTAATTTCCCCCTCTCCCAGATTACGGATAGGATGATAAGAAATGTGCGTTTCATCTTCTCTCTAAATATATGAAATATCATGTTATTTAATTACCATAATAAATTACTTGCTCATCTGTCGATAATGATACCCAGTAACAATTATAATCTTAAGAATCCCTTCTTACATTTGCAAAATTTGGAAGATAATCACAATGGCACGAAGTTCCGATCTTTGAGCATATTGGAAAATTTTCAATAACAATGAAATTTAAACTTAGCACATTACAGGATCGTAATGTAAAACGATTAAGAGCAAAGTTTTTCAGAAAGGGTGTGGTTGTAAGCTAGTGTATATTTATAGAGATGTTTTTACTCGATAAATAGTAAATAAATAATAAAACACTGTTTTTTTTATTTGGAATTGGTGAAAGTTTGTTAGTTTTTTTTTTATCCGGGTTCTTCTTAATTGTGTATTCGTATCATCTTCGAATATCTTATAGAGACAAAATATTTTATATAACAACTAGTGCCACAAGTTCAATCGAGCTAACTAGGCCTAATAGAGAAAGACAGTGGCTATGACCATAGGATATTCAATATACCAAATGATTGCGAATTCATAACTATGACCGAGTTGCAAAAATATACAGGCTTAGATTTCTATGTCAAAACAGTTAAATTTATTTCGATTAGAGATAGGTTAGATTAGATGTTGTAATAAATGGTATTTTATCACTAAACCTAGTGTAACGACACAAATCAATATTTGGGTGTCTTGTTGTGGCAACTCTATAAGTATCTACAATTAGACAATCGGTAGATTGGCGAAGCGTGAGCCATTAGGGTTTTAATTGAAAATAGCGTGAAGGCTGTAAATTGTGAGTGCACCCCGGACTGCAATGTCCTCTTCGATTTAATTATTACTGCCCCTGACCCCCCATGGGATACCCCCTCAGTGTTCCCAGACTAGTAACTTTCAAATATGTTTCTGATTTTCAGAGTTTTAGTACTGTCGATTTACAATGAATAGAATTAACCAAAAGTTATGATTGTCGACCGTGACATGTATCGTGGAATTTTTATAAATTTTTTATTCGTACATCTTGAAGCTTTCGATCATTAAGTGTTTAAATTGTAAGACGAACTTTCGAAGTCTGGATTTAAAAATAGATCGATCAACAAAAAATGCAACCTACAGTAGATAAACGCTCTATTTTTCACATAGAAATATCTGTGTGGCAGTTGAAACCGTATTAAAACCTTTGCGGTGTTCCAACGTAGCGGAAGGATCAAAAACAAACAATTAATTTCATATTTTAAAGAATTTGAATTAAGTATTTGACTATTATATTTTCGACGACATTAGAATATACGTAAAAACCGACCACATCACTATTAAACAATTTGAATTAATTATTTGAAAAAAAAAGGGCGCGGGTCAATCGGCCCCTTGATCGGCTATCGGACGGATCGGGGTTCGATTCCCGTGGGTTGTAATTAGATTGTTAGTTACATGCGATAGCAATGTGTCATGTGAATGGTTGAACAAGTCTTGACACTTGTATTTTAATAAGGAATTGAAAAATATGTAAATTCTGTTTAAATTCCAGATTACGACATACTCCTTAAACTTGGAGTAGGATTCAACTGTAATGCTCGACTCAATTTCTATATATATGATTATCTGAAAAATGGAAATAAATAGATTCATTACAAAAAATGAATGAGAACCGAATAAGACTTTAATAAGAATGAAGTTACTAATATCCTAAGTTCATACTAAATACAGTAACTGCAGTATAAAATTTAAATTAACAAAATAATAATAATAAATTCGTTACTTAAGATAGATATGAGAATGCAAATTTTTAATCTCCGTAATTTAATTCCAAATTATGTTTAAGCACCTAAATGTAAGAAAACTAAAAGCACTCAACATTATTTAAAAGATTTAGTACAAAAAATCATATGATCGATTATACCAATCAAGTATCAAAAGGACTCCATCATGCTATAGCGAACTTTTTGATGTCGATAAGAAAGTCAGTTGAGAATTTAATATACATAATTTTAACGAACGGCCGGTGGCGTGTTTACCGCACTTTTATTACACCTACAAGTCTCAAATTTCATTGTCCTTTTTTAATATATCGATAGAACTCTTATCTTAGTATAATGTTTGAAAATGTTTTGCTTAATATTGTCTTATATTAAAAAAATATCCATATATTTAAGTCGACTACTCTTTAGTCTGATTTAAAAGCATTGTTGTGTAAAGAATTGGTACAACATTTACTAAATTGTTGTTTTACACCTTCAATTACCCGTGACCAAGACAATTAAAAGACAAGCAAAATACAAAAAAATAATCTTAATCTGATTAAGAGGTATTTCATGTAAATAGCCTTAATATTTTTACCTGATTGTAGAGAAATGGGATGCTTATTCGATAGTAAGTAATTAGAGATTTCGATACGTCGTTCGTCTCTGAAAGAAAGGACTCAAGCATTAAACGTTAATTAGTCGTACAAGTTTGAAAATACTAGTAACATGTTATTTCATGATGTATGTGTTCTGAGCAGTAATATTATTCGGTAAATCCAATGTAAGAAATAATGCTCATTGATACTTACATTAATTCGTCAATTCTTTCTTTAACTCTGTAGCGGTCATCAAAACTAACAATGATCTCTCACCATCATCCAACTCTCTCGTAACTGAGACATAAAACGTAACGAGAATTAAATAATAATTAAGAAAACCAATGCTATTGACCTTAACAAGTAAAACGAACTTCAAAGAATTATAAACTTTCCTATCATTTCGGGGCAATTGTATGTCAAGTACACCGCAAAACACACTTAATGTTTATAGCAAAAGAGTTTAGAATAGTTAAAAGTTCCGGTTGACCGAGTCGTTACAGAGAGTGCACCTGTATGAGGCTTAAGGTGGTATACAAAAGTAATTAGAGGTTATGTGGGTCTGTGGTTGAACGAAGGAAGTCGGTAAGCCATACCTATTGATAGATATTGATCGCTTCAATAGGATAACTATACAACAGTTTTTTATGGACAAACGAGCATACAGTTCACTTGGTGGTAAGGGAATCCTGATGCCCATGGACACCCCAAAGACCAGAAGATTTAAATATTCAGTGACCTTCTCCATATTACATCTATTAATGTTAAATAATATAATATAATAAATAGAATAATCTTAATAATAACTCTAAATTATGACGAGTATCTTTTCGCAATTCAGAGGAGATAATATAAATTTAAGATTTTGCTACATGTACCTATCTTTCTTTTTCTGGTTATTTCTAATTAAGAAAATATATTTGGTATAGATTATTTCCAAGAAAATTACCACATTTAAGAATAACTTGCAGATCTATATTAGAACTTATAGGCATTTACTTAGGTAAAGGTAGCTAGTCAGGTAAAGCTGTCTTAGAACAACTAGGTAATATGGAATTAATTAAATTTATAAATATTGATTTAATTTAATCTATAAAAATCAATAAAAGTTTATTGATTTTTAAAGAGCTTATTTATATCAAAATGAGCTCTTTACGATACTTATAATTTTATTTTTAGCCTGCATCTTTCCTCCGGTTAGTCACCAATACAGCTAAAACAATTTGGATAGACTATGTTAATGTTACAAAGAAGCAGTTAGACTATTTTTATTTTATTGTCACCATCATGTTTAAGAATATAAAGTCTCATCTCAAAAATAATTTGATCAGCCTAGATGTAAATTTTACTTATTTCAACATATTGTATCGATATTGGAACTTTGGTCCAATCGTGGTAGGAATTTAAAAAACCAAGTATATTTAGTTCAAACGGCAAAATTGTTATCTTTATTCTCATCTAATTTTGTATCCACGAGAGTCCTCTTATTTGAAAACTCCTTATTACCTTAACACATACAAAACTTCAACTGAATCAACACGTGTTCGTAAAATCGATTTCAAATTTCGAACTGGTAAAGTAAATAATAGCTTTTAAAAGCTCATTGAATTACACTTCTAAAGTGCCCGGTGCTCACGCATATGACCTCGAACTTAAATCAACCCAGATCCCATTTATCAGCCGTTTTTAATTATTAAAAAAACCACATTCGGTCAGTGCGCAGTGGCGCGTTGCAATCTGCTTCCTATCTGCAATTGTCCCCCTCACACCTATTGATTTCTATATCACCATCCCGTTCTATTGAAGTAATTAGCTTCTCATGTATAAGAGGTTCTGTTAAGCGACATGTGTCTGACGGAATTTTTAATTATCATCGATTTTTATCGACATTTTAGACGTTCGGGTAACGAATTCTACTTCAAAGTTAGTAATAACTTAACAAGTCAGTTCAAACTTAATTGGACAATGTTTTTCTATTTTAGCGAAGAAATATATACGAAGAATTTTTTTTTCACAAAACAAAGTTACACTAATTATTAATAAGAAGGCAAAACACACAACAACAGTTCTGTTATATAGAGAACCAAAGGTATTCATATATAGCACGCATGTTACAGACAGAGACGAAATCCTTTCTCTTCCTATGATCCTAGTACTTTTTGCTTAATTCTCTCGCTCGCTCACTATCTTTTTATTACGATTGTCTTTTAGGAGCTACATCTTAATCTAATTTAAGATACCTTTGATCTGGTAATCGTTACGTTTATTAGTTTCAACATCTTATAACAACTCATAACTTTTGCAGTCGCGTTGCAGCGCGGGAGCACACTGATGCGTACAAGAAACATTGAAGGCGGTCAGTAATTTTTTTTATAACCTCTAAGTCTTAATTTAATAGGTTTCATAATTTCTAACTTTTCTATGATTAACACGTGTGACCATAATGTGTAAGTCAAATAAGAAAATTCCTAGTTAAAAAGCAAAACTTTGCCAATTCCCATATATATTAAGTGTCTCTGGTAGGAAACAAAAATCAATAAGTTTTTGATTGAATACGTTAAGGAAGACAGATTAATTATATCTGGTTACTTGTGACGAATAATAAACCCGGCAACAAATATAGAAGTTGTTCTGCGCCTTGGTCCACTAGAAGACTAATCTACTTTCTGTCTATAGTTACAGAGAAAAGGCCACACAACTGATAAATACATTTAAGTTTAAACATCCGATACAAGAGAATACACTTAAATACGCATACGCATGCAAAATAGGTATTCACAAATAAACCATAAATAACAATCATGCAAATAACCCATCAAATGCCAAAAATTTAAATGAAACCCATAAAATCGGTCTCGTCACAATACTCTTTCATAGACAACCTATGGCACTTACGCCAGAAATGGCTTAGCGGCCTTTAATGAGCTATTGAAAAATGATAGCAAAAATAATTCTGTGCTAAAAATTTGCATAAGCCATTTGAGGGTTAAATGATTCCCATATGAATGTTGACAAGCGATTCTGAATTTTATTTCAACCGAGTAAAGACTGTAGTTGAAAAATTTTACATAATGTTCAGCATTTTAGATTTTCTTAAAGCAAAATGGGCTTTATTAACACGGATTAAAGTGAAAATTACGATTAAATGTTATAAATTGCAATGTTGTATGACATTTTGTGAAATTATATATTTACATTCGATTTATGTTAATATTACAACTAAATAAAGTTCAAAATACTTTTTACGTAATAAAATTTTGAATTGTACTAAACAAAATCTAGTCATTAAATTCAGAACTCTAATTCAAGGCGATACGTTCTAATATCGCCAGTAAATTCTAGATCAAAAATCATATGGTAATTTTTGTTAACCCATAAATAGTGTATGCAAATTTTAAAGATTTCTAAGAGATGCGCTAGGGTGCATCAATATGCCGATGACAGATGCAGAGATATTAAAAAAAAACACCATATCATGTTACTTGAGGCAGCCTAATGTATGTGAATCTGCTTGAGTTTATTTGGATAAATTAATATAAAAGAAGTAAATATTATGTTAGTGTTTCTCAAACAGAATAAGTTTCGTTACTGCGCTAGAAACTGAACCTTAGTGTGTCTCATTAAAATATTAACCATATTTTTATTATTAAAAAAACTTACATGTAATAATAATACACACACACACATATACATTTATATATATATTCACTTCGGTCGACAAATGAATAAAATACCATCTCAATCACACCCGAATACAAAACGAATAAAAAGCAATTCCTTTAGAAGCTATTAAGCCATAGACTAATACACAGACAATTATGTCAAACTTTTAATACGACTCTCTGCTTCTGGGGTTACAAAATTACTTCAGGACTTTCAAAGTTAATTTTTACTATATAAACATAATTAAGAGCGTTTTTATTTATTTGCCATGTGTCCTTCCTCTTGCTGCAAACCTGGTCTCTTTCTCCTCTCCTATCCATTTTAGATTTCAGGTAAACTTTCAAAATATCTCAGATCTGGTGGCAAATCATCTAAATTTGAAATTCACAAATCACTTAACTCCAATCGAAGCTTTTTCTATAAGCTTAATTCCGATAAATGACATTACTTGTATAATAATTAAAGTACAATTATTTACTTATAATACCGTTATAAATTGATTATATCTACAAATATATTATAATTAAATAGAAATTTTGTTTTCTTATAGTTCGATGGCTAAACTAATATGGAAATAGTATCTATTTCTTATATTTACTTTTTAGACCTGTAAGATAGTCAATTTATTATTTTAATATCCCATATAATCCGTAGTGTTTGAGATGCTGTTTCAACTTAATATGCTTGTACATCTTTATAGCACTATTCAAAATAACGCATTCGAAATGAAGTCTCCCCGTCCCAACATAAACCGTATTATGCCTACATTTCAATTCTTGAAAATGACCAAAACATACGGAAGCACACAAAATTTTAAATCTTAAAATCCATGTAAGACACAACATAATATATTGAACACAATCTTTCTATACATACAAAATGTAATACATATTTATTTCATTAGGGATCTCATTAAAGACGAAATATTTAAAAAAAAGCCATCTCCAGTTTATCGAGTCAGTAGTGATTATCGGCAGGTGTGGTTACCGCTTCATTACACACGTGACCTCCTTTACAAGTCGGTTGCCGGACGCGCATCGGCAACTGTGCTAAGTGACACATTGGCTACACACCCCTAAATGTTGTGGTGAAGAAAAAAATTTTTATAACGGGCTATACTTTGGCAAGAAATTCCGACGACTTTTGAAAATGTTGGCGGATTCCTTGGTGTAGTCGTGATAATAATTAAATTTTACAGAAGCGATATTTTGTCATACTCAGGCTTAGAATATATATTTATCCCGACGATAGACAGTATAAACGTAAGAACCCGCAAATTTAAAAATGTTCACCGGAGCAAAAAAAATATTATTTTTAATATCATTTATTATAGAAAGCCTATACAGCTGATCATGTACTTTCTTATAAAGCTCAATAAAAAAGAAACACTACATATGCCCACGTTTTACTGGGTTCTAATGGCATTCATAAAAACTAACAAAAACATCATATATAAATTTTACATCATTAACCCGTTCTTATATTGAAATCCGAATCGAATTGAACAAAAAAATGTAACTGTTACATTTAAAAACAGAATTCATAAATTAGATTAATGATATCGCTTGTGTCAAGTAAATCGATGCGAAATAAATCGATACAATCATCTATATTAATTATACGCATCGATTGCGCGTGTCAATTAATAACGTCTAAGAATACTTTTTATAATTTACTCGGTATCTGGTCTAAAAAAACATGAGCTATTTACTTTTGTGTTACACCTTTTTCAAGTATCTATAATTCAACTTTTAGTAACCAATAGCGATTAACCAAAATGATAATTATCACTGTGTAGGGTCGAAAAAGAACCTATTTTACCGTCACATAAGTAGAGAAGTGTATAATAAAATACAAACATAAATATTTTAAGGATCTCTTTAATATAAGGCCCTCACTGACATATTGGATACTATATAAATGATATGTTAAAAAGCTTTCCTTCTAATAGTGTCCTTGTAATGTCTGTTATACATGTACTCATATTTTTCTGCTCTTAACTATATATCAAATAACAAAATCTATTAATCCATCTCAAATGGCAGGATGTAGAAACTCTTTTTACATTTCCGAACTGAATGTAGTATTAAAAAAATAAAACACCCATCCGAATTTAAATTTCGAAAGTGGAGCATTCAAAAAACGAACTGCCATCAATTAGAGTAACTCAATACGGTGTCACATTAAAATGACGAGTCGCACTAATGGATTTCCAAATTTGAATTTCAAATACGTTCGAACGCATTGGCGGGATCGGATCCGCACTAGCGGCCACAGATAATACAATGCTACATTGTGGCCAGCGTAACAAAATAAATTATAGATTATAAAATTATTATGAAGTAAGTACTTCGTAACAACCTACATTTATGGAATGGCTTAGGCATCTAAATACTATATCCATGTAAAGGTTTTAAAAATATCAATATAATAAATTAAGAAAAATATAGTATGTATATATATGAACGTACTATGTACAATTTTATCATTGTATCTTCACTATAAATAACAATATTTTGCTTAATATTACTAAAGAAATCTGTTATATAATAGTTTGACTATGCGGACTAAATCTTACAATTTATTCAACAAGCATATGATAACTTCACAAAAAAGCAAGTCCCGAGCCGCCCACGGACGAACATACAAACAGATCTCATTACTAACAATGCACCATATATTATGCCGTTTCCGGTGAATCGAATCGATTCTCTCTTTTCAACTGGTGTGTAAACTATAATCTGTCTCTTTCAACGCATCAACATCATTAGAGAAACGGTGCTATTTTTTTGCAGAGCCTTCAATTCGCTGAGATAGATCGTAATAAGTCATTTATATCTAACGAGAGCAAAGAATCACAAACATGGTTTGATATCATTTATGAAAATAATATATTCTCATTTATAGACATCCTTTAAAGATTTAGTAAGATTTAAAAAGATAAATTATGGTTTAATATACGTACCTACCCAGTACCCATAATGGTATCAAGTGTGAATCATAGAACATAAAATTATTCAAATTAATAGACTAGCACTTGAAAAGTCTTGTCTCTTATAGTGTATAAAAAATAACGGACAAAACTAAACTTACCGATTACATATAGTATAAAATATAATAATAAATATCTTAGGCGAGTATTTAAAAATAGAATTTTACTGTATGGAAAAAGCAATTTTATTGTGTATTTTTTATAAATCCCTGTCTTGAGTCCTTTCATAAAACTAAACGGCAAACATCCGTAAAACACAAACTGACACGGGATCCCGTGTCGTAACAATAAGCTTTTGATATGCAAATTATCAAAAAATTGACATAACCAACAAAGATGGATGATTGGATCGTATTCAACAATTGATCCACATTCGCTCAATAGATCAGCATTGTTCCATTTTTAAATAAATATCGGTTGCTTGTAGAACTTTTTAAATTGAAAATCATTTCAGATTTTTAAATAATATTATACTCGTAAATACTATATGTTCTTTTTCGATCATTAATAACTGAAACTTTTTACGAAAAATTATAATTGTTGACCTACATAGATTGTAAACCTAAATTGATTCCGTATTTATGGCAAGGTTATTACGATATTTATCTATTCCACGCGAGGTAAAGGAGTTGGCTATTAAACGTTAAAAATAATGTACAAAGGTTTAACTAAAGTTAATTAAGAGCTTTGGAAATTTTAAACTAAATTACCTAATGTTAATCAAAATTAGGTATACTATATTATATTCGTATGTATTTCATAAACATATTATTCATCTTGTCGTTTTGGATCCCTAATTAGCGGATAAATGGTCCATGGATAGTTTTTTTTTATGAAGGACATTCGCGTTTTTAGCCTATTGGCTATTAAAACTAACCGGATGGCTATAGAGAGTCAGATCACGAAGTGAAACAGTGAACCAACGGCTTATAAAAACAAAGTACGTTTATGGTTGTCTGAATTATCAAAATAATAAGATTCGACATAATATGATTGAATAATTAGAGATATCATAATTCTAGAGTGAAGCTTAATATTGAGTGTCGATGTATAAAAATAAACAATTCTTTAAATATGTATTTCCATAACATTGATTTATTTCAACGTCCGGACGTTGATCGCAGATCAAACACGTTGCAAGGCTGACAATGGCTTCAGTCATTAGTGGATTTGAATAATAAAAAAATAAACTAAGGGGAGATCGGGTTCACTCTTGCATAAGTAATTATAACAATTATTCTTTGATAGATTATAAATTATTTCTGACATTGCTCAAAGCTTGTTTTCGGATTGTTCTTTTTTTGAAATGTGAACATGCGAAAATGAATTACGATATTACTTTTAACTAGTTGTGCCCCATGGTTTCTCCGGTTTTATTTTATACATAAGATGATGATAATTAAACGACTAAGCTATTCTTTGTCACATTCGCTAAGTCCCAGTGTAAGCTCCGCCAGGATCGTTACAGCCACTTCGTATATTACCCGATATAAATAGACATATCATAAAATTTATAAATTAATCCTTAAGAAGTTTTTTTATTTATTTTATATGAATATAGACACTTGAATATTATTTCTTGATAAAAATATATTAATTTTACTAAGACTATTATTGTATATTGAAGTTTTAAACTTTTGGTGAACATTGAAAAGTTTTGAAAGATGATTTTAGTTTGTGTTACACTTACTTACGGCAAAATATTATTTGTATGTAAAAAGATTATGAAACTCTACGATGAAACGTAATATTTTAAAACGCCAATACATCGACAATTAGAATAATAATTAAGTTTATATTTTATATTATATGTTTCACACGTTAGGAATAACAAATTGACAGCAAAACGTGAGCTCTATATGATAGCATTACGTTAAGATGCATTGTTAACATATTATCCGCCCTCACTAACATTCAATTTTATATCTAAACGCGGATTTTATAGTTCAAAGCCTATCGTCGATACAATCGAACGCGAGTTTGTGCTTCTATTAAGCAAATGATGTCACTCGGCAGATAGCGAAAGTTTAAATATTAAAAGTCGTCTAAATGAGGAACAAAAAATAATCAGCTGTTAAAATAGGGAGACTTCCTTTCAATGTGATCTTAATATCGTTAGAAACAGCTGTCTTGATATGGTCTATTGTTGTATTTGTATCAAATTTACTTTCTATTTCTATTAAAAAGGTATTCTATTTATCTGTTTATCAGTTTTACGTAAATACAAATTTAAAAATTTATAAATCTATACTACGATCTGTTCACACATTTGACGCTTTGGCTTTTGGAATAACAAAATTATTAAAATATATTATAATTTTGCTAATATATATTGCAGATACTTGAAAGTAAAATTTTACATAATCCGTTTAAATTAAATTCAGTGAATATGTCTGTAGGGATATAACTCTCGACATTTTGTTTATAGAACCTGATTAAGTAAGAATTTAAAAATCTTTTTTTATAGCATGATAACCTTAAGACTTACTTAACTTAGCCGTATTACATCAGTTATTATTTAAAGTGACGTTCTGCTGTCGGTCATATTTTTTTTATTTCGAGAACCTAACTTCTTTTTTTAAGTACTTTATTTCTGATATATTGATCTCCGTAATAGGAATTTTTCTAAGTCACCTTAAAGGTAGTCTATAGTCTATACGTCATTGGTATTAGGAACTTATGAAGTGTCACGATAAAAATATAATGACCCATTGGAGTTGCAGAGTGCATGAACAGAGAGCCCGCATCATCTAATTCTAATTGCTTTTATACAGTTCTAAGAATATATAGACATACCAATTAAAACTTTTAGCTGCCTGTATGGATCAATTGTGTACGTGTAACACGTCAGTGGAAACAAATTAAAAAGATTCGGATGTAGGGCTAAGAAATAAATATCTAAAAACTGCCAAATTTTCATGAAATATGTCTGCGAATTAAACTTTCTGCTAATTATAGTATAAACAACTTACAGTTAAGAAAATGTTCAAAATAGTTATAATTTGTTATGGTTTTTATAAAGATAATATTTTGATAAATTACTGTAATATAAGAATTAAACGTACAATTACAACTTAAATCAAGGCTATATATGAGAAAGGCTTTAAAATATTTCTAAGAAGTAATCTATATACATATAGAATTTAGAAATATACGAATTGCTTGGATTATAAAAACCCTTAAATACCTAGTAGTGCCACGTCTACTCCGTTCCTAGCTCTACATTGCTGATCATTCATACAGTGTGGCTGTAAGTGCCTAATGATGTATTAATTAATAAAACCGATTGTGATGAAACAAAGGAACATGTGGGTATTTGAGTTTAATTCTAATTCAAAAATCGACAACACTTCACATTCAAGAACTTTTCAAACATTCAAGATAAGCTCATTATAATATTATAAAAATATATTTAAATTTATAAGTAACGATAACAGTCGTTAAAAGTTAAATTCTTCCAAATTTCTTTTACTGAAATGAACTGTAGCTTTAAAGCGAAAATACACGTTTAAAAACAAAGACTGCTGCTATCATAACCCCCCTGTCTACATCGCAGTCGGTTAGAAATAAGTAGTTAAAGGTGTGACGTCGATACAATCTCAACAATTAATATTTAGCATAACAATAAGACCTCAGCCGACATCCGCCATACAAGAATACGTCGACACTCGGCGCCCACACTCGTGCATACGATTTATAAACTTTATAGACATTTCGTTTATAAACGGTTTTGAAAAACCGTTTTAAAAGATTCCGATACAATACTTAAGTTAATTATTAAACGGCATATGCATTTTTAGTGGCCATACCAACATTTTTGGTCGGACATAAACATATATGACTGAAAAAGGCAACGAAAATGTGATTGCTTCAAGATACTAGAAAATATCGAAATTTAGTATACCTAGATATATTTAGTATACCTAGAATACCTATTTTAATGACGTGGTCTTGACTTCTTTTTTGAGCACTTCAAAATTAAATTGCTGTATATAACATTTCCAAAGAAAAGTCCAGACATAATTTACGAACCAAACAGAATTTTGATCCTTTCTTATATTGTACACCTGAAAACGTCCAGAAATATGAATACTACGAGTATATTAAATATTGATAGAAAATATAACCCATCATCGAGTCTGCGGGAATTCTCTCGGCCTCTGACAACCTTCCAATCGCTGAACCAACGATCCCCTAAAAATATTATAATCATTATTTACGAAAAAAATAATGAACTTTGAACTTATAATATTTAGCAATTCTAAATCAAAAACTCAATGGTAATTATTTAAATAATCTTATAATCAGCCAAGATCTAATTTAAAGCATCCGATCAAAGACACCGATAATATCATTAAAACATAGTAAAAGCATTAATAATTAATGAAGCTTAACGACTGTTTAAAATGGTCGTGTTTTAAAACGACTTTTATTACTTTTAACAGCCACTAAATAGCTCTAAATTGATGACAGAACATATAAAATGTAAGAATTTATATGTTTTCTATGTAATATTATAGAAATTTGGTAATAAAAATGAATTGAATCGTATTTTAATACTTTACGTATCGTCAGAGTGATAGGTGACAGTAATTCAACACTCGTTATAGCGCCATATAACTTTTTAATAAAGTTGAATTTAAAAGATTGGCGGACATACATGATTGCAGTGACAAGCTACTAACAATGTTCGTAAACATTAATTCAAAAATACCTCTTCGACAGTCGGTTAAAAGATGAAAGCAGCCAAGTAAACCATCTAAGAAAATATACAACGTACAAAAAAAAGCCTACGCATTTTTCAACGGCCTCCGTTAATTAATTCTATTGAGAAAAAGGCGGCACCCGAACGGAAACCCTTTCAAATGAATATAAACGTTTATATTTCAAATTAACTTTAATAGAATTTTTCATAACTTGAGCTAATAAATCATTGGAAAATTAATAATTAATAAGACGACGCGACGAAGTGATTCGGACGTGAAATTCAAAATTTGCATAAGATGGAATGCTTTTGGTTTATTTTTTCTTTTTATGTTATAAGAAGAATTGTGTGGATAAGCCAAAACATAGGGTTGTATATCAAATATCTTTCAAATTCGAATGCTTAAAAATTTCAACTTAATCTGTGAGAAAAGAATAACCGATATTATTTAAATTGTTTTTTTATAATACTTATAACTTTTGATTTCGCATAGTAACATTGAATAAATATAAAAACATATATAAATATATTACATTTAACGCGTGAATATATGAATATTTACTTATGTCACTTTAAAAAAACAAAATGAATCAAAATTGATTAATCCTTTTTGATTTGGGCATATACTTACTATATTATACTGCCGTAGTAAGCTTTGAAGTCATAACTTTTTTAATAATAAGAGTCATATCCATATTAATGCAACTCAACCCTTTCTTAAGCTGAAATCGAAGGGAGTCAAACAGATGTTATGATGTCTAAGCAAAAGATACCCCAATACTTTCAATATTTGCTTTCTTTGTTTATTAAAAATATGCGGGTGGATTTGTTTAAATACGCCTGCAATCTTTGTAACATAAACACGGACTCTTCTCTGGCTATTTTTCAAAGGATCTTTAAATACTTGAGTACTGAAAACATTAGCTAGGAATAACTATACAAAATTGGAAAGAGAATTAATGAGTGAAATAATATATGTTAATGACTTCTTTGGTATATTCGCTTGGTATGATGCAAATCCGCAACACAATACAGCCATTTATTAAAACGCATATTATTAGTAAGTTAACCTACAAATATTTTTCCACTTGACGTCTAACGACGTTATCTAAAATTTACCTAAACAAGCAGGTCATATAATTTAATAATGTTATTGAAAAATGCTTTAGCGCCCGGTAATAGAGTAACTGTGAAACTTCGGTATTAAGAACAAGATTTATTAAGTCAGGGTCATGTCCGTATGTCAATGTTATAATAATATATTATATTAATTAAGAAATATACAATAGAAAATCGATATCAAAATCAAACCACCCGTCTAGGAGCTACGATACCACAGATAGACAAATGGACAGGTCAAAACGTAGAATATCCTTCTTGTTGTGTTCGAGCTTGAAAGCTAGAAGTCTGAACTTCGATTCGATAGACAAAAGTTCAACTTAAAATCTAGATATACTGGTTTATATCATTAGTAGATATATTTTTAACATTAAGATAATAAAAATACACATATAATATTCTTATTTACAGTGATGTGGTCAAGAAAATCCTGTGGAAATGTGAAAAGCGACGCCTGGCGCCATCTAGCGCGGAGAGGATGTAAACTTACCAGGAAAACTGAGGTGATCCGTTCAAGGTCTGTCTAATGTCGGTATGTTTTATTATTTTTTACACAGCTTCTCTTGTTATATGTTTTTATAATCCAAATTATTATTTAATTTCAAGTTTTAACCATCCAAGGTAAACTTCAATTGCAACATAATAATGAAAATGATATGAAAAATTATAAAAATCGATTTGTATTTTTTTTATGACTTATATTTTTAATTTGTACATACATTTAAGAGTAAACATATATAACCGTTTTAATATCACTACCGGTTGGTTAGTTACTTTAACTCTTTCTAGATAATTTTTAAAATGACCGGTTAGTTAAAGGTCATTGAGATAATAATTATCAATGATTCGATTATCGAAGTTAGTATTGGTTCAAGAAGAACCCACTAAACGAATTTCGGGTGGCGCGAAACAAAAACTGACCTACATTTGTGCCCTACCGAGTTCAGCCACCCCAGCGTCGTCCCTACGAACTACGAAACTCACCCTTTGCGATCTGCACCTTCTATTCAGACTAATCAATTCCTAACTTTCTAACACTACAATCATACAAATAAGTACATCTATAAATTTTTAATCATCCTAATCGAATAAATGTACTGATCAAATTACTAAACTTTAAGATTCAAATTTCGAAGACCTATGCATGCACCTTTATATTAATTTTAAAATAATTAAAATAATAGAATCCCGTAAACGACAAGCCGATGATCGATGACAATGGACGCGTAAACAAATAGTTAAAAGCCAGATCGGCCGTCGATTGCTCTGCAAAAAAAAAGCGCATCCTATTATCGACTACAACAAAAGGACTTGCAGCGGTACCTAAGTACACATCTCGATTCATCGTCTCAACTCGATCCGAACCGATCCTATTGGCGCGCCCCACTGTCGCCGTGAGCGAGCGAGAGGCAACGACAATCGTGATACAGAGCGACAAGGAGGGAGACGGTCATCTTAGTTGCTGAGTGGCGTCCCACTGGGCGGGGTCTCACCAAGGAGTTTGACTCAGATGCGCGCAGTTTGGAGGGGCCCGTGTCGAAGGATTGCACTGCAGTCGACGGACGCGGTAATGCCGCGCGCTCGTGCCGTGTCCCCTACAGGATCACCTTACGTAACCGATCCTATCGGAAATCGATTTGTGACATATTAATTATTGAAGTTTATTTTTTGTGTACTCTGTGTTATCGAACTTGGGATTGTGTTTGACATTGTGCGTGTAAAACAGTTTTGTGTTGACAGTTTCTTGTGTAATTCAATTATCATGTAAGTGACAGTGTTTTTTTTATTGTAGTTATAGTTTTGTTTGTTTACATTGACAGTGATATAGATTTTTATACGATATTTTTCGTAAGTTTGAAACTTGACACTATTTCGACACTATTTTTATTACAAAATTAATTTTTTTTTCAAACAAATTGTAACTTAGTGCAGCTAAAAAAATTTATTACGAATTCGTTACAAACCCAAGCACTGGGAAAAAGTTAGAACATTCTAATAAGATAGTGAGATTATAAAAAGTTGTGCCATATGATAGAGATTAGAAATTAAATGGGTATCAATGTTCTATTGATTGCAATTAGCAATGTTCGAGTCGTCAGTGATAGTGATTGATTGTTACCGTGACGTGCAGTCGTTTGCAAACACGCTAGGTGCCCGTTCAAATTATTAACAATAAAAAAACAAATTACTATTCAATATTAATACATGAAATTAGACTATGTTAAAACGTGGCCATAGACTTAGATTATTTTCTAACGGTTAGCGAGAAATTATCGAATGGAGTAATAAAAGCCTAATGATGAAACTTTAAAATCCATAGAAATATTTATCAAAAATATTCATAATAAATTGTATCAAATCCAATATTTATTAATTCAGTATATGACTTGAACTTGATAGTAAGAATTAAATTCAAGATTTATGTTGATAAAACTATTATAAAATATTTAATTTTCTTAAATAAAAAAGTGAAGACATTTTAATTAAGTAATACGAATATAATTAAAAGATAAACGTAAATTTGTGTGTATTTGAATATCATAATTTACTAAAAAAGTAATAAATTCCTGATCAAAATACTGTTTCGGAGATAAAAATAATCTTTAAGATTTAAAATAAACTATTTACAATGTGTTCAGGGGTTTTCTTATACAATGTTCAAAAGAGGAAATATATGTTGATGTTCCTTGTAATTATTAATTTCTAAACACAATTTTATGATATGAAAGAATCTATATAAATATTGCGAAGACTAGCGTCGGCACGTTTTGATAGTTTATTGAAGTGTTAGCCAGGAATTTCTCTCATTGCTTACATTTCTTATTTGAAAAACAAATTTACAAATTATTTTAAGACATCTTAGTTGAACAATAACAATTGCGTATATATCTGCATTAACTATCAAGTGTCATTTTTCAATAAACACAGATAATTAACGATGCACAATTAAAATTTAAACATTAAAAACTATTTTGCATCACAAAATTTAAAGTTCTACAGATTATAAATTATGTAAGTACCATGTGAGGTCTATGTAGTATTTAATGTCATAAAGTTTGTTTCTTGGTAGATATCATAATTAGAATAAATAAAATGCGCGTCGACAAAATTCTATTTAACTTTTTTTTACAATGTGATCATAATTTAGTATGTGAATAAGGCATATCAAGTCGTATAAATGTCAATTAGAAATAATTTGCATTTAAAAGATCTTTCTAGGTTTATTAATAGGTTTCTATTCAAAATAATGCTATTCATTGAAAAACGATCCAACTAACTTTAATGTAGATTTTCTTTGAAAAAACCTATAAGTATTATTTAAATTTTATATACTACATATAATCATAAATTTTGGTGTCCTTTTTTTAAGTTGTTTAATTTATTATATTTCAAAAAAATGCTATCGTTATCTAAATTTTAAATTATTTTTTAAAAAACAAACCACGTTCACCACGTAAATTGTAATTTCTATTTTTTCCCTCAAACAATAATATATATTTAATCTGTACTGAGTAATTGTCTTTTCTCTAATTATCTACAGAATTTTGTTATAACTTAAGTTTGTATTTCAAGCAGATGGCGTCACTAGAGTTCTTTGACCTCTATCAAATATATCTAAACAAGAATTAATCGTATTAGGCAGAATAGATTACATTATAATACTAATATTATTAATATTTATTCACTAATTTTGGGGCCAAAATTTATTATATTCATATAAATATAAACGATAATTAAATGAATGTCCTTACTTGAAGATTTCCTTCATTGAGAAATTATAATTTAAAACTACGTTAAAATATTATTAATAAAACCCGCCGGTAATCAGTTTAGAGTTTTGATCAAATTTTAATTTTAAATTCTAGGTTTGAGAATTTATCTAAGTTTTTTTCTTCTAATTTTAAATGAGTTATTGAAGTACTAAATAAACACGCCTAAGCACTAGTCTTTACTCGTTCCTCAAATATCAATTTCATCCGAACTACTTAAACACACAAAGTTTCATTTCGATGCGACAATTGGAATTAAAATTGACTTTTTCAAATTTGATTACTTTATCGGTAATAAAGCTTCGTAATCCTTGTTAAATTATGAAAGGAACTCTTGCATTTTTACATTTAAACCACTAAATAAATTTTATTAAAATCTCGCATGTGACAATCATTGAAACAAACTCTTAGCAAAGTTAGAACCAATTACCAGTCCAACGAAACTTTAAAGGTTTATGAAAGCCTGTTTGGATACTACCGTACACGACTATAAAGAACTTTTAATAAACAGAGACAGAAAGGTGTCTCTGCTCAATTAGAAATCACGGTGTTACAAACAAAATGACAATGGTACGTTATTCTTATTATTCTTTTTAAATTTAAATTGTGATTACAAAATATAAATATACTCTATAAGTTAATAAATACGTAATTATCAATACAGTTTATGTGACAACGGAAGTTCGTTAAATCGCTCAACACATGTGGTATTACAATTAAAACAATCATAGTTATTTTTAACGCATCGTGAGAGCCAATGTATAGATTGCTATATATTGCATGCGGCTTGGCTTGCGTAGATAGAAGTTATAGACATAGAGATGTTATGTATTATTTATTTCATGATTAATGACTTCAGTATGGAAATAAAATAAAAAAATTACTATTGTTTTTCTTAACTTCTTTTTTATAGCCTTTGACAAATTCTGTGCTATTAACAATAGTTAGAAGTATGTAAGTAGATGCCTACCTCCTATTTTGTCCAAAGCAATATTTGATCCCTCCTCTATAGTATAATGATAATAGTCATGTATCAAATAATTAATAGCCTTTCTTTCTAATAATATACAAATAATTTTATGATTAATATAAAACTTCAAGGAAATATTAACATTATTTTTAAAAATACATTAAATGTTAGAGTCGGGTAAAGCATAAAAGGCGAATCACTTACAGGTCTCTATAAAAATATATTAATGGGGCAGACATAGAAATATGTCTGGCCAATTCATGAAATTTACATAAGTATAGGACATTTAACTGTCAAAATTATTTATTAATTGTTTCGTTTTATAAATCTAATTTAGAGTTCTTCAGAATTTTCTTTCACATTATTTGTATACTATAAATCGTAAATTACTTTACACAGGATTAGTGAATCGATTTATTCTTTATCATAATCATACATACACAAACATATAAAACTATAACCCCACTTTATGGCTCTGTCGAAGTCGGGTAAAAAATGTGTGAACGTCGTAAAATTTAAGTTCCGGTTCTTAATTTAAACGTCAAAATGTAATTTATTAAATGTCTTCATATTGAATATTAACTTTTGCATAATATAAAACATAGTATTTGTAGATATTCGTCTGTTTGTTGCTAGTTCACGCAAAGAATTCTAATCATTTTTATAAATAGACTTACGTCCCGGCATCGAAAGAGTAACCAAAATCATTATTAATTGCAAAGTTTTTTGGACCAAATTTTACCATTATCGGTTTGATACTTTTGTGTTTCCCATTTATTTATAAGTATAATATTACATGGCTCTATCAGACGGGTCTAAGATGCTATTTAAGTGTGAAAATTATATTAGAAGTTCACACATAGTTTTATTTCGATATGAAACTTATTACGTTAAAATTTTCTTTAAAGGTTCAATTATCTTGTAAGTTTTAAGTTAAAAATGTTAGCTTGCAACTAGCAAAATAATCCATAACTTAAAGCTAATAAAAAATATTACCATTTTGAAATGATATTAAGATATACGAAAAATCTATACCACATTTATTGTATCTTAATATTCATAGAACCTTGAAAAATATTTGCAATTTGATTGGCTCGTTTTATTACTGTGAGTTAAACAATTATTGACTTTTATGATTAAATGTAAGATTTCGTTAGAACGCTTGTCGATGTTACCTAGTTGTATGTTACAGGTACTATTTCCGATAAAAACTATGTGTTTTTGCTGATAACTTTTCTAATTAAAAGCGGTGAAAACAAAAATTCGCTATTGACTACAAAAGGCTACTTACTTATCTAAAGAAATATCATCAGTGAATCAAATACAGAATCGTGTCAGCCTGAATTAATCTTGAATAAACTATCTAACCTTGTAGTAGATTGGTTTCAGTTAAAATAAGCTTCACTAAGACGTTATTTACTCTACAAGTTGTTTATATTATCTCAAGACGAAATTCAATACGTCTACCGGATGTATCATTAATGATAAACTAATTGGCATAAGCAATTTGTTTGAGAGAATACTAGTCGTAGTGTTACAGAAACCGAAGTAGGTATGCACCTATGATAATTTAAAAACATTAAAATAAGTTTAAAACTATTTGGCATGCCTCAACAAGGAACATGGTCATTTTCAATAATTTCTTCTAATAGAAAATAATCTTGGTTTTCTTAAGTTAAGAATTACTGAAATTGTTTATTAATGTTAATTCAAAAAAATGTCTAGTAAAAGTCTATATTTATTATAAGTTCCATCAATATGACGTTACTCATCACTTGACATACTATGCTGAAGATAATTTAACAAACTCTTAAAAACCGAATTACATCATCATAATTGAAGTCCAAAAACTTCAACTCCTCGATGTGTTGCTACATATTATTGAAATTTATTAAGAAAACGCTTTTAAACTCAATTTACAACTTACTTAGGTACACTTTATGACTTTCTTTTTAATTTTTGGTCACTTGATACCAAATAATTACGTCATATACGCAAACTTGTAAAACTATTTAGTATTAGAAAGTTACAAGTATCCTGTGCGTGGTTTAAAAGTAAGCATAGAAACGGAACGTCTATATTATTTAGAGAATTCACCTGCCCTTTTCCACTTTATAAATATAAAAAATAAAAAAGTCTTAGGCATGTGATATTAATATGGCTTTAACGTAACATAACGCTTCTAATTGATACATCAGCCCATACAATTGTTTACATTAGCAATACTATAGATATACAACACCGCTTGTGGTCCTATTTATAGAGAAAAGCGATTTATTATGAAAATTATATAGGGTTTCATGTTACTGGCTTGAGCTTAGAATGATAAATGTAATTGATATGCACTTAAAAAACGATGAATATGAGTAATATTTTAGGAAATCTAAGAAAATTTGTCGGGATATTGAAAATTACAGCTAAAATTATTGTATCCATTTAAAATTATGATCAATAATTTTTATTGTTATAATATTGCCCAAATCAAATGTATTTTGCACTTATCAAGGTTGCTTCTTACTATTATTGATATATAGCGTTCAAATAAACAAACACAGTTTCCACTTGATAATAAACTAAAACTTATTCATGCTTTACGTATATTAATTAATTATTTATCGCTCATATTTTATAAGTTGTAATATAACCTAGCAGCAACACTTATAATATGTATATTTGCAGCAATTTTATAAGAATGTACACTTTATAAATCCGCTTATGCTTTGTACCATACACCATATCGCATATAACCTTCTAATCAATAATAAGCTCTATTTCCAATTCGTTAAGTCTAAATTTCAATGCAGTTACCGTGAGAAAATGTGTCGAAGTCTCAATTTAAAGGCTTATCGCCGTCGGAAATATGAAGCAGTATTTTTATCGTTATTTTTAATATTTTCTAAGAATCCAATCTAGCTGCGATTCATTCTTTTGCTTACTCTATGAATGGAAAGTTTTTAAAAATTCATGGAAAATAGAAGTATTGGATTTCAAAGTTAGTACGTCAAAAGGGTTTCAATGATAAAAAAAGAAAAAATCGGGTATTTTTGCACGTGCCGAAAGCGGTAGTTTTGACAAAGTTTTTGCGACGCGGAAATAGATGGCGCTGCGTGACTTTGGTAGAGATAACTATCTAGCAGACTATTTTATTAATATTATTGCATGAAGGTAGCCTATGGTGAGAGAATATATAAAAATAGAACTGTGTAGTTATTTGATTACATACTAGAATTATTATGAAAAGCTGATTTTTTTAATATGTTATTATAATTTTATCGGTCTTAATTGTAACTAATACTGCTATCAAAGATTGAAAGTCAATTTTAAAAACCTTCTATCGTATCAAATAAACTTCTTATGTATATATATAATGAGGATAACAATATTAAAATTTCATATTATGATGATGTAATGATGAAAACCGGAGCTGAGTCAGCTTTTTAATCGAATTAAACTATCGATATATTGTTAGGTAATAATTCTTCGATAGCTAAGCCTCACAACCTTGTTAATATTATTTAAAAGTACGTTTCAGTTACGCCAAATAATATAAGAAACGGTTCTTGTAGTAAAATTAGTAACAGTCCTTTAGCAAAATAATTTGAGTATTAAAAATATTTTAAATAAAACAAGGCCTCTAAATTTCATAGACTTCGGTTGAGCAGTTTCGATAGTAGAGGTGAACGAACGATATGTGATTTTTATTACGACTCAAAATAACACAAAACCTCAATGACCTTTACTGGCGAACAAAAAATAAAAACCCAATACGTCACTAAGTTCAAAGTTCGAAACATGTGGCGAAATCTGCCGGCTACTGAAAAAAAAAAGGAAAAAGATATGTCCATTTCTTTCAGCGATATAGCCCCATCTCTTTCAATCCGCACATATGCTTCCCGCCTGGGATCAATGAAGTTTGTTTTTTATTTATCAATGGGTTAGTTTGTCGTTGGAAGAATGCAGTGATAATGTTTATTCACGATAGTTAAAACAGTTGGTATTCTATTACATTCAAATGTTATAAAGAAAATTAACAATAATATAAACCTCTATGGATGACATAATCTAGGGCAATGCTGAAAACTTAAGACTCTTTTGTTACAAAGAAAGTTTGTTATTCGTGGCGAGTATTTTTTAATACAGTCTGAAGCTAACTTTATTGTAACATTAAGATTATAAATGTTGCCTATAACAAATTATAAATTGAACAAATGTCATAAATACGTCAAATGGATTTATTAAATTAGCGATACACATGACATTTCAGTTTGGCACCGAGTCAAACGATTGAAACAATTGGCAGCTCACTTTAATATATCTTCACTATTTGAATATATAAATTTAAAGATCACTGTGGTATAAGACCTCTATAAATTGTAGACCTTATAATGCAAAGGACTCTTAAGAGCTTCTATGTAGATCCATGAAATTTATGTGTTTGATTTTATAAATAATAAAATAACTGTTTTTCCTAATATAACAAATGACAATAAAAACTGTTTTAATAAAACTATTGTTCTTTTTATCTTCGATGAATGTAGTGTTTTTAATAAACTTTAACGCATGACCAAAACAAGAATCTGCTTTTTTAAAAACGAAACCATGATATCAAGTTTTTATAAAATTTTCTCCATTACTAGGACTTCTTAAATAACATCTGTTACGTGATTTTAGAAAAAAAACATGTATCAAACAATCTATAGACAATCTCGAGCAACTAATACGTGGTCTAAAAATACAGACTACTAAATATCATGCAGATCATTACTGGACGTCACCTGTTCGAAACTAATGTCATGTCATCTTTAGTCTATGTTTTATGTATATTTGTGCAATGTTCAATGAAATATTGGCAAAGATCTCGTGATAGAATTTTTTTCATTTTGAACAATCTGTGGTTTTGATCACCTTAATGGTAATTTTTGACAACCACTCCTAGTTGTTAAAAGACAGAGATATCATTGACATAAATATTATTAATTTTTCTAATTCCTTTTATTAATATTACATATTTCTTATAAGATTGATAGCCTCATTATGTAATGTGTTATTGTGACATATTTTATTGATGAGCCAAAGTTATGTTTTTAAAAAAGGTCCAAATCTATCTCTATCTAATATATAAAATTCTCGTGTCACAGTTTTCGTTGCCATACTCCTCCGAAACGGCTTGACCGATTTTGATG
>JAOSYY010000012.1:7260813-7294678 GCA_025727935.1 Hebomoia glaucippe | reverse complement strand
ATATATGTACCACTATATCTAATCAATATTCGAAATAGTATTAAAATTCGCTTTGTCATATTAAAGATTATAAACTCCATAGACTGTTTGTACTGTTTAAATAAATTTCCTACATGTTATATTAGTATTGTCATGTATTTAAATTGTAGAACGTTAAAGACTTATCATGTAATGACAATAACATAAAATAAAATAGCGAGACTTATAGATTTTGATACTTTGCTATTTTATATTTTTTTGCAAGATTAAATGTGATGATAAGAAAGAACATTTCGATTGTGCCACAAATCACTAAAACACTTGTCCTATGAGTCATTGACCAACCCATAAGGTGACCAATGCCAAGGAGGTATAAAAAGCGAACACAATCGAAAACGATCGATCCAAGTGGCTAGGTTCGTGCGGGCGTGTAATCCTGTTTGCATATCGGCGCACGAAACTGCTTCACTTATCATGTTTATTGATTGACACGCTAGTAATTCAGCGTTGTGGCCATTGCTACTGCTGATTTGAGGATCGAGATATAGCGGAAGATTGAATACTTGTACCTAAATAGTATTAAACATACTCCTAGTATACATCTGACAAATTGAAATTCGTAATAAAACACAATTTACTTGGAGTTGCATTGTATTCGTTACTGGGTGATTTTACGAATAAATGAAGTTAAATTATATCTTTAACTGAAAACCGTTCTACTATTATAAATACTTATAGTTATGTTACGTAAATTGA
The DNA here is from genome assembly GCA_025727935.1 of Hebomoia glaucippe. Classification (NCBI taxonomy): domain Eukaryota; kingdom Metazoa; phylum Arthropoda; class Insecta; order Lepidoptera; family Pieridae; genus Hebomoia; species Hebomoia glaucippe. The sequence goes on along the minus strand of JAOSYY010000012.1, from coordinate 7,293,943 downwards.
CAAATTTTAAATCTTGCCTTATAGAAGGTACTCAATACTAAAAGTTAGCTACTATCCTACTTGCTAAGTCAAAATTTATTTTATTTAAAACATAAACATTAAAACACCATGTACCTTCTAATGTATTCCTATTTATAATTATGATTTTTTAATTTCCGCTTTGCGCTTAGAACTTTGAGCATCGATCAAATTTGTTTGTCGCAGTTGTATTGGCAATTGCCTCTCACCTTCATATTTTTTATTGATTTTATTATAATTATGAATTTTATTTGACTTAATGATATTTATTGTATCAGTTATTTAGTCGTTACAATCTCCCAGTAATTAATTTTAGTGGGTTTGTAAAACTTTTTAGTTGATATGATTCATTTAGTCTAAGCAAGCATGTTTACTGAGACGGTTCTAATGGCTGACATTAAAAGAAGGCGCTCAACAAAGGAAAAACTAAATCAGTTAAAGCTCACGTCATGGCGCGAATTTTCCTTTAACCTGTCAATTTTCCTCACCCCGTATCGGGGTTGAGTATCAAAAATAAAAATTATTTTCAACACGAATCGCTGGCCGATTGTCTGCCAACAATGGAATCGATTACATTATTATTTTTTTTATTTCAGCTTGTCAAGAACACGCGATTGAAATTGACATTTAAAGTCTATGATTTGAAAATGCGCGCGAAATTTGAATTTGGAAGGCGGTTGCGAGGGTGACTGGTCAGTACGCGCCGGAAGATCGCGGTGCTCGGACGTCCGGATGCACCCCACCGGCGCGGCCAGCCTGCCCGCCGCACCAGAGGCGGAGGTGCAAGCTATGCACTCGATGGACTGGCTCTTCAAGAAAGAAAGAATATATCTCTTAGCTCAGTTCTGGCAACAGGTAATTACGGTATTAAAAAATAAAACGTATTTAAGAATATCCTTTATATCTAAGTAATCACTACACAAAAATGATTACCTACATTATAAGAACACTCTAATCGTCATCATAAAGCCAAAAGATAAGTAGAACAAGTACTATTTGCTTGTATATGAGCTACGCAGCTATAAATAGATATTGTTAAAATTTATAACAATAAAACATAGATGAAACGTCATCAAAATTAATATCATACTTTAGATGTAGAAAAATAGACACAGCATCCCCTTTATTTCTTAGAAATTCCTAACAAGTAACACAGTAGAGTAGTGTATTATCTAATATGCAACGACAAGATCCAACTATGTATAACGCAATATCATTATCTCCTTATGACAAAAACTTCGAGAATCGATTAATGGCGACATTACAACCACAATTAACCTGTAACCAACCTTCGGGGGTCGCACTCTGCCCGGCCGAAACAATTATTATCTATTGTTCTAATAAACGTTATGCAAATATCTGATCGAGTCGCATTGAAATACAAATTGATATTAATTTTCTATGTACAGGGTGTTTTACATGTTTTCTCAGCTTAGCTTCATTTGTAATAATGAAAATAAATCATGGAGGGCCATTTTTACCTATTTTTAATAGCATATAAATTTACACTAATACTCCTCTTTCTGCACGCGGTTAAAAAGGTATATTTTCTGACTACCCACAATATATAAATTCACTCTGTATTAAGGACCGATAATAAGTCCGAATCTTAAGCGCGTAGGAAGGGGTAACGGTCAGTAACCTCTTAATTACGTAACGAAAGAGTATTTGCATGTTTTTGACAATGGTTAAGTTCATTAAGTTATGTACAGGCTGTATTAAAATTGTAAACAGAAATATACTCATACAGGCACTTTTAATAAAATACTATAAAATATTTTATATAACTAGCTATGCAGGCGACTTCGCCCGCGCGGAATTTTTATTTTTGTATTATTTATATTAATAAAAATAAATAAAATTTATAAGTTACTCTTTATTCGTTAATATCCTTTTCAGAGATTAACGGGAACAGACAGACAGACAGAAATTATAAAGAAAATCTTATTTTGGTATATGTGCCGAGTATACTTCAATAGGCATATAAAAAGCATTTTTTTAATATTACAAAATGACATTTCAATATTATTTATCTGATGTATAGAGTAGGTATTCAACCATGAATATAATTTCAAGATACATCCCGGTTCTAGTAATTAAAAAAGAGAATTACCCGTAATAATTAGTTTAGTTTCCAATAGAATTCTCTAAGATTCTGTTAGATCGATATCTCAGCTTAATGAAGATACAAAAAGGAAGTTACGCCATTTTGTATAAACGGAAATCGCTAATCGTCAGTTTCAAGGTCTTTTGTTATCAGTAAATTTATTAACTTACGTTTTCTTAATAGTAATAGCATATTAAATCTGTTAATAAGCTGCTATTGTGTATCTCTTGTGTTATATCTCATTATATACTAAGAAAATTTTAAGTATATAATATTACAATCGCCCGACGGTGAACAATCTAACGCGGTAATAGATTATAGCCTAAATTGATCGCGATCACGTCAATGAAAAAAAAACACGTCAAAACCGTACCATTTATTTAGGTGCTACAGTAGCACAGTCATACACACATTAGTCTTTATGTCAGGTGTTAAAAATCAGTCACGCCGCCCGAAAAACTTATTGCATAAATAAAATAGAAAATGTCGTTGAGAAATGACATCTCCCGCATTGGAATTCGAAAATATGTCAATGTCTTTGGCAGTAATAAAATAAATAACACGTATTTTCCAACATCACATAAACATTGATAGACTCGAATCACTGGCTTGCAGCCAATGCAAAGACTTCCTGGAGTATACAGGGATCTACAAAATGCACAGGAAAATAACACACTAATTGATAGTCCGTAAACATTTTTTTGGAAAACCCATCACTTAAGAATAGATTTTGATTATTATAGAATAATAAAACTGTCCGGAATAGTTTTTTACCAAAGTACCAGATAGTCTTTGTCTTTTTTAAATTCTCGTTAAGCAGTTATAATTATAATAAAATTTATGATCTTTTTAGAACTTACCAATGGCTTATTTACCATTTAAAATCAGCTAAATTCTAGAGATAACATTATTGATATCAATCAGTCCTTTTTGATGATTATTCATAACAAACACACAGACATACAAAAAACTTGCTTATTCATGAACAATATATGCTTAGGCCAAACAGGTATATGCTAAAGCTGTTTACAGAAAAAAATAAGTAAGTTTTTTGTAATAAAAAGAAACAACCTGTAGAACGTCATGAGTGATACTCACGTTCTATAGTTTAACTATGCTAAAAATATATACATATTTCGAATGATTCTCATCTATATCATTAATGATTATTAGAATTTCACAGAAGACTCGTAAAATGTTTTATAATTTAAAAAACTACTTTATTATAAAAATAAAGTGATATATCATTAAGGAAAATTATATATTTTAAGGTTTTTGGAAATTGCTTATTATATCAGTAACGAGTTTCAAGTAAAAAGTATTTAATAGAAAAATAAATACTTTTTAAATTTTATTTATGCCTTGCGACGCTCCGCGGTTTCACCCGCGTGACAATGTCATTATAAATTATAGCCCATATGTAATTCTGATGTATGAGTTGTGTTTTTATAAAGTTCCATTAACACCCCTGCTTCAGTTTTCGCGTGAGAGAGTAACAAACATCCATACATATAAACTTTCGTGCTTATAACATCAGTATGGATTCATTGTACTTATTCCCTTCGACGTCATAAAAACTTTTTAATTGATATAATCAGAATAATAATAATTTGTCCAACCGCAACGTTGTTTATGCCAAACGTTGTTATTGTTTTAACAGTGACAATTATGACCATATCTCAATTCGGTCTTACTTGTTCGTAGATAGCTGGAACAAATGGAAGACAGACAAAAAAATTATAAATTATGTTTCTGTAATAAGTACCTACACGTAACGTATATAATTTCATATGGATCGGATATTTTAATATTATCAACAAACCGTATTTCACTCAATTTTATTGATTAGTATTAGATATAATATATTTACGTTGAATCGTAACATTATCAAAGAAACGACTAGCGACGTAAACTTTTAGTAATCCTTACCTCACACTCGCTGCGCGCAATATCTTAAAAACGGCTTAAAAGTTTTCATGTCACGTATTTATATAAACCTTTCAAGTACACGAATGTTACTTCATCCGGATCGCTAATAACTGTTTATAATTCAACATGCAACATGTCTTGTAATAATACGGTGTTAGAGCAATTTGATAAATTATTGATATTGGCGTGTCAGAGATCAAGATGGCAAGTCATAGTGGTTCTCCAAACAAAATTAAACACAATTATCCAAACTGCCAGTTTACGCTACAAATCCAAATATCGGATTAAAACACGCTTTTTATTCTCATAAAAAGTCAAATAAAGCTATGAAATAAATAAATATGCAATATCCTATAACTTTTATTAATAATTAAGTTGACAAAATGCAAACTAATTTATCCCATTAAAAGTTCTTAAGAGTAGCGCGTTCAAACGCCAAACTCTAGCTTTTCCTATAAAAGCCTTTTTTTATAAAATCGTTAATCAAATCAGCGGTTAAATTCTAATCATACCACATATTATATATTACAGACGGAATTCAAACGGATATCATATAATATTAATTAAAAATTAATTCATAGAGAATATCGATAGTTGCACGGCGTATGTAAATCCGTATGTAAATAGCCTTAATCAATATAAGGCTTCGACCAAACAATAGTATCTGGGTACATTCAAATGCGGTGTATCACAAAATGCATCGCCCGTTCCTTGAATGAGAATGAATATTTATTTTGCATCGCTATTTTAATATGGCACTGCCATTGTTTATATTCGACGCTATTTCGCGTAATATCAGCACCATTGAAGGATAAAATATTTTCATCGACTGCGCTATTGTGCTATAAGCTTTTGCTGCGGCTTTACTTATATAATGTATCTATATATTCCGTGAGTACGTCTAATTATTTACTTGAAGTTGAAATCAACTAATTAACAGCGGATTTGAATAATTATTAATTTTACGGCTCATTTGTTATAACTGACAACGAGATGTAAGCCTTTTTGATTAAGAAATCTATAACGGATGTAGAAGAAAAAATTGATTTTTTTTATGGGCTAGGAAGTGAAACGGGCATACAGTTCACTTATACTAAGCGATTCCTGTTACCGATGGACACCTCCAACATCAGTAAATCTAGAAGACGCGTTGCCAAGCTTAAGGCCTTAGCCATTTGGAGTATTCGGAAATTCTTATTTTTCATAAAATAATTGAAAAATTTAAGTAATCATCATATTTATTTAATTAGTCAGCTAAAACTAAAATTTTTTGATCCGTGTTTGTCAAAGCGTGAAGACTCTACCGTCTGTGAAACAAAAATTGTTAAGTTGAGATCAATGACTATACATGGTGTTTGTTCCAATACTCCAGCCAGAGGAATTCACTTCTAAATATAACTTATCCAATAAAACCTCAATAAAAACCAAAGACGAATTCGCTAGAAAAACTAGCTCTAAATTATCAGCTTCTAAAATATGTTTATAAATAAACGTTCTTCAGTCTTTGTAAACATAAAAGACGAAAATTTGTAACAATTAAAGATCGTAAAGTGGTCAGGATTGCTTATAAGGGGCCGCGGGTTCGATTGGTTTAAAACAGTTATTATAGGTAATATACGGTGGCAATTTCATTTAAATGCCTTATCAATCCGAATAGACTACGTATAATTGATAAACGAAATATTTATAATTGAAATAAAAAAATATGTATCGTAAAAATCTCAGTCGACATTCTATATTTAAATTATAGTTAATTAGTGATGTGCACACGTTCGCATATAATTAATTAATCGAGTCGATATGTCGATAGTATCAAAACGTTTCCCCACTGGTGGAATGCTATCAGAAGTTCCCATAGCCTTGGTGCAAGAATGTGTCCCTGTTTTGGCAAAAAATATACTTTCCCATGCCAACGACCCTCGACTGACCATAGACTATATACAATACTTTTCATTCCATTCGATTAAAATTGTTTAATTATAAACGTTCTGGGCTAAAGCTAATGTTTGGAATTTGAGACATTATGGCCCAACTGTATTAACTAGTGGACAGTAATTATTTCCATTACAAAGAGTTTTCGAGAAAATGTATTATTTATTTTTGCTAACTGTTTTATATTTGATGGAGGGAATTGTGATTTTAATCTTATTTCTTGAGATGGAAGTGATAAACGTCGTGGCTTATTGAATCTACGTTCTAAAATATGTGTAATTAAAAAAAAATAAAAAACCTACACTAACCTATTATCTTAAAAAAAATACTCAATCATCAAAACATGGAATTCTCTCGCGATTTAGCGCTTACAAAAAAAATATCTTAACCTGTATTTAAAAATCGATTGCAACCAAAAAATTGTCACTGACAAATGATGCGGTTGAAATTACGAATTCAAATCTTCGAATTTCGAACAAAAACCGCCATTAACCGTCGGTTGTTACCTTTTTTCGGCTGTCGATGATTTTCGGGGCTAATCGTGTTTTTTGTCTATACGTTGCAGGCTAATCGATGCATTGGCCTCACTAATTCGATTTGCTCTCCGCCCATCGACTCTATAAGTGGGCGGGCAATATCGATTCTTCATTCGAATCGTCAGAACTAGGAATATTACTATGAATTTTTAACAATTATACAAATAATAATGGAAAGCATATGCTACGTATTTATATTCAAATATATGTTACTACTGAAACAGATCCAAATTTAAACAGAAATATAATTATTTTATTTTATAATTTTAACGTGCTATAAGAGTAACAACTTATAAAAACATTATCATAATGTACTTAAACTTTTATTTTGAATAAATAATTTCTTTATTGTACATTTTAATTATTTTATTTGGTTTTTTATATTATTTTATGATTTTTTTCTCATTTTTAATTATTCTTTCGAACATTAATGTAAGGAATATCTGGCTGGCAAAAACTAAATCAAAACTATCTGAAAACTTATAAAATCTTAGTCCACCGTCACTGTAAATAATTCCAATATTCCATAGATTATAAAGTCACACATGTCTACGCCAATGACTCTAATCTACATGTCACTTGATAATCGATTCAAATAATCGAGCGTGAATCCAAATGGCGGGAAGTCAATGTCTCGATAATTTAATAAAAGTATAAAAAAATGTTAAGAATCGATTGCGGTTGATGACGGACCGCTCTGGTCAGTTGAATCATCAAGCTGATGGTTTTTTAATGATATTTTTCACAATCGGCTCGATCATTGGAGTTATTAGATAGCCTTAAGACACAAATACGAATTATCATACGATTTTAGTCTCTACGCAATCGTTTCTTGATTCATTTTTGTGTTTACTACAAAAAATTAAGATGACTAATGTGTATAATTTCAATGTCTATGTATTTTTAGGTGTAATTATTATAAAAAAATAGGTTAGTTAAAAGGAGATCACTTCATATGACCATGTAGCGGCCACATAGCGTTGAGGTCCCGGGTTCGAAGAGCAAAGAATCGAGATTTAACAACGACACAGAAATTTTCTAGGTTTCACTTTAAACGTGGATTGAATTTTATGTACTTCTTAATATAAATAAATCTTTGATTTATTTTTCAAATTTACAAATTGTATCGGTTTGAAACTTCGTATATGGATGCCAATGTTAAGATATATCTTGGAGGTAGCGTGGAGAACCAAGGAGCTACAGCGTTTTTTAAATGCATACATATTATTAATATATTGTAGTTATTCGATATTGCCACATTTAGTTATGTCAAAATAAGGTCAAACGTTTTGAGCAAGAAAGTAAAAGTCGTCCGAACAACGCTCCCGGCCTTTTAAAGGTTGTCATCACATCTGCGACCGAACTATGGTCATTCGTCAACATAATACGATTATAATAAACACTTTTTATTCCTTTATTGTCAAGTTTTGGTGCAGATACTTCGGAATTCTTTCAAAAGAAAAGTAATATCGTTCGCGGCACATCACGCGATATCAAAAATAATGATAATTTAACTAAAAAAATTATACGTAAATTGACAGCGACCTTTCCCGTTAAGTGTGCGTGTCAAAATCCCTTAATGTATCTTTTTTTAAATTAATAGACTAGAAAATAATATAATTGACAGTTCATAGGTAATTATAGTCTGTAATACGTGACATATTCTGCGTACAGCTGATACGACTGTCATTTTACGATAAACAATCTATTTTATTTGCTATAGTTAATTATGTTTGTAACAAACTTGCCAATACATTTCCTTAGAATATTTAAAAAAATAGCTTATTACGTTTAGTATAAAGCAATTTTTATATGAAACTGTTGTGTGTGGTGTCGATGGTATATCATAAATTAACCTTTGAAACTGACTACAAGAAAACGACGACTAAAAATGTTTACGTTTCAAAGTGTACAAAACTATCGTGTATTCATAACTTTAGCCCTTCGATAATATATTTTCTTTTCATACACAACTGTACATCATTAAAAATCTTCTTATATTTATGATATTTTAAAAAAATCATTAAGATATACAAAAAACCGCTTGTGCGCAATGAAAATTAATGATAATTGTATTTATATATTTGTATGTAACCTTGGACCTTTATTAATTTGTCAAGTTTACCATTGTCGTATGTTGTATCCATCTTCCGTTATTCAATTTATAGTATTGTTTTAAAGCCTCGACAACATATAATAAACTGTATTTGTATGTTCCTTATGTGCATAGGATGCATACAATTGAATTGGAACTTCGCAGTTGCTGAAGAGATCTGTCAACAAAAATAAAATATTTTATTATTATATTAGCAAAAAGTGCTATAAAACTAATATAAAGGAAAAGTTTATATTTTAGTGTTGTCCACGGGTCGATTAATCGTGTATCGATACGGACGCATCGAGCGAATTCCGATCGTGTACGAAGATTTACGAGGACATTATGTCGGACGCTAAGTGATGTCGCAAACTGAAAGGTTAATTGGGTACGTCTTAAATAAAATACATCGTAAATATATCGGAGTTAATTCGAATAAATGTTAATCCCACAGCGGTCTATATGAGATCGCATTTCTAATTATTTGCGATTTGTCTATCTTTAAATAGTTAATACTACAATAGATTGTTAAATTAGATTAGATACATCTACGTTGAGGGAATATGGAGTCCACTTCCTGCTCGGATTACTTTTTTGACAAATTTTGCTTGGTTTTTTATATTTATCAATAGATCAGCGCGAGGCTTACTGGGAGGAAAACACATTCTTATAACATATGAGTACAAATATAAAGATTTAGAGACTCTCTATAAAAATAATATAAAGAAAACCTTTTTTGGTGAATGTTTTTACCAAAAATATTAATGTGTATGATATATTACTGATTTAAATCAAATACAGCAGTGTAATTAACGCCATGAACATTTATACAGTTTAATATGTAAACAAGTTACGAATACACGCGCATCTTTAATAAATTCCTCGAGAGAACAAAAAAATTGATTACAGCCGGAAAACAATCTTCAAGACGAGAGTAATAAAAAACGTATTAAACGACTAGTTTACGTTTTTGCAGACTTTACCGAGAGGTAGAAGAGATGTCCATTGTTCATGAACGATACGCATCGTATTTGAAATTGCTCGCACGCTTACTCGCCTTCAGAAGTAGCCTGAGAAACAACGACTTCATAAAACCACGAACAAATACAATGCGACATGCTCTCTCGCAACTGTCAAGAAAGCTCGACAATACTCGACTAACGGATATGAAATCTTACATCACTATTCTATACGAAATTCCAATTTGAAATATTCCACGTTTAAAATTACAAGGTGACGATGTATTTCAATTTAATTGTAACTACTGGAAGACAAAATAGCCGATTATAAATGACTACAATGCCGATAAAAACAACGGCTTTCACAATTCCCGCCATTTTTCACTTTTGACGTGAGCGAGCAGCCGTTCGATCGAAAACATTTCAAATTTAGAACGCATATTCGAACTCTTTCAAAAGACGTTCTAGAATCGAAAACAGCGATTAGTTTTAAGTGTCGTTCGAACTTTTAAAAATATGTCGCTCGTTCGGATTTTAAATTTAAATATAAACCGGGAGAATGTGTTCTAGTTCGAGTCCACTTTACGATGTTTGTCAGTTAATGATTTTCGTTACGAAACTTTTAGTGGTGTTATGAATTTATTGAGTTGTTCGATGCGAGTAACTCAGGACTCTCGACCGTGGAATGCGACGTTCGATATTTAAACAATAATCATATGAACAGATTTATAAATACCAGAATTTATCAAGGAACAGATAAAAAATTTCAAAATTCATCAAGTAACAGATACCAACGTGTAGATCAAAAGCGCGATGGGGTATAACGAGCGGTTGTGATATTTTGGCTGCAATTATTTCGTTTAATCGTCGGATTCTCGGCGGAAGCTTTATCCAGTTCGGATTCCTTGAAGGCAGGCCTGACGTTTTAATTCCACTCCCAATTTGACGTCGGATTTGTATCGGTGACGGTTGTAATCTGTCATGGCGGACTGTCATGCGCTTTTGCAATCGTTTGACGAAGATTCTTCAAATTACTCCATTTTAATTACAATACTATAATTGTTAAGAAAACTTAGACTAAGCTGAAGACGTCTTAAAGAAAGCCGAGGACATGAATACATTCCTCAAATTGACTAGCATAAAAGCAACTATGACAGTAGCATAGCACGTGGAAGGACTATTTAACTCTACTAGCTCGAACGTATTGGTTGTTTTGATAAAGATTTATATACTTATTTATGACATCTAAGCGCAGATTAAATGAGAAAGAATGTTTCTATGTAGGCTCCGGCGTTTCACAAACATTCACGTCATAATAGTTTGTTTTGCTCCAGAAAACAGTTGTTCTATTGACACTCACCCACTTGGCACAGTAGTAACAATTAACACCTCTTCTTAAATACCTACGCGTTTTCAGGGAACAAAAGATTTTTTAAGATAAAAAAACATAGTTATGAATGAACGTACTTTAAATACATAATATGTTTGGTAGGTATATATATTATTTAAAGAAAAGCTGAAAAACTTACTTCAAATCGGCTCCACTTTGTAAATTAACTGTTGTTATTTTGTCTACAATTTAATTTTGTAATAATAGTGTGTGCATGTAAACATATACAAACATGCAAAATTTTATTTCGATACTACAATTACAAATAGTTTAAATGTGCCTACGAGTATTTGATTATATTGTTAGCTACAAGTGAAGGTAATAACTACGGTTTAAAAAGTGTATCTTCTGCGACGGTGAAGGTTATTGAATGTTTGCGATATGTATTGTATCTCGGTACTTACTTCTTTAACGTAACTACAATTGGTAGTTCTTAAACATATAGTATTTTATTTGTAAGAAGCTATTTAAAAAAAAGCAAAGAAAAAAATATTTTTGCAAAAATAGATTATTATGTATGATGGCAACAAGTGTTGATGTCCTCTACTTCAATTATGTTCGATTTTTGAAATTCAAACCGCGTTCCAAAATAGCGCGACAGCTGAAAGATGACATCGAACCGTTTTTTTATTACCTCCTTCGTGTTTATAGCCAGTGCATTAGCTTTTTTTGTCATTTATTCTCTGTGATCAGATCCATCTATTTCTGATATTTATATTTAGAAAGTTTACAACCGATCTCGTGAAATCCGCGTAACAGTTTAAATATTTTATTTTATTGCCAGTTTTAAAATTTAAATCTTAACTAATCCGAGTGTAGAGTCGTTAAAACTTTTAAGTAGGAAAGGGTTATTGGCATCAGCAACGGCTCTATGGTAATGCTTTCCGTACAACGAGAAATTTGACTCAATATCTTTTTTTTTTTACAAAAGTACATAGACATAATCGCTAACCGCGTATTTGTGTGCATCCGTGTACTTCTTTGAATCACGCGCCGAATTTTAGGACGGTTTTTGGTATCATTATATATTATTTTTTACCGGAGATTTATATGTACGATATAAACTGTTAAAATACCAAATGTAATATAGTTCAAGCCTTAAGGTTGGCAACGCGTCTTCTAGATCTACTGATCTTAGAGATGTCCATGGGTGATAGAAATCGCTTAATATAAATGAAATGTATGCTCGTTTCACTTCCTATCGCATAAAAGCTTCGACTTTCATAGTAAATACGTATTTTATGTCTGATACAAGTAAAGTATCCATGTACAAACGAAAAATATATTGAGCAGAATTAACATGAATGTTATACATATACAAAAAATTTATCTGTTTCAATTTTATTTTCATAAATTTATGACAAATAGTTTTTTTAATATACACTTAAATATGTAAAATTTATATTATGCAAGGCATGATAAAACTTTAATTGGAAATATTTACGTGGCCGAATGTTTGTTTATAAATGAAGTACTCATCGATTTGTATTAATAAATAAATTCATATGAGATGTCTTATTGGCCTTCAAGACCATTTGGGGGTCCATTCAATCGTCAATCGATAAATAAGCGATATCCTTTCCAAACGAGGTCACTTATCGAATGAGTCTATAATCGAAATTCGAGACTACTATATTCGAATTAACGATCGGGTTGCCCGTTTCTTATTCAAATTAAAAAAAAGAATAAAGAACGTCTATTTGAATTAAGAACGGAAATCAACCGTCGCGCGCGATTGTGTGAAGTGTGAAAGGATCGATGCTGAATGGGGGTAGTTTTGTTAATCCCTACTAGTGACATTTTATTTTTTTTAAGTTTATATATTGTTTTAAGGACGTTGTAATGGAGGTCACGGATTGTGATTTCATATTTTTTAAAAAACCAGAATTACATAGAATTTTGTATTTTTCCTTTTCTTGACTGGATGAACATTTGTTTAAATTTTAATCGATTTTGTTCACTTAAGCAAGTCAAATTAGATTTTTTGACCTCAAAGTAGTCGTAAAATGACTATAAACGAAAGACTAAATGTAAACTATTTTATGGGGTTTTTATTGTTATTTATTGATTTTTGTCATACGATTACATCTTTTTCTAAAAAAAAGAATACATACCTGTTCCATTGCGTAATAATACTACTTTATTGTGACCTTGCATTATACGTAAATAAATTAATATTATTTATTTAAATAGTTTAAAAATATCTGACCCATCACCTTCACTGTCCGATCAATTTTCAGATACCAGATTATAATATTGACATTAGATATTATACACCCAAAATTTTATTTCGAAATAACAATTAGACGTTCAAATTTATTCCCAATATCCGTAGAATAGAACTTCGACTATAAAACTTAAATAAGACTGGTAATGTTACTCGTAATATCACTTCATCTAATTCGACTATCGTAAAAAAAATTAAAGCTTAATTTTACGACGAAACCCGCATTATAATGTATGTATTGAAGTTTATCTTGGATGATAAATTGATTTATTTTATATCCTTTATTTCAGATTATTAAATAATGGCGTAAATTTAATAAATAAGTTCGTTTGTATATTCATTTCTCACAGTTTACTGCTCATTTCTTAATGAGGTTTATATATTTAGAGAATTACCATGTCTATATGTGATTACATGATAGTGTGAGACAGACATATTTTCAGGACCAAGTTGTTAATTTCTTATTTTTATTTTATATCGTGTTATTGTATGTAGATGTTTTTTTACACACAAATAAATTAAATTAAAATGTCAGAATATATGTCTATTGTATTGTTTGACCCTCAAATGTCTCCAGTTAAGATAAATAGCGGTAGAATAAATTGTATTTTAAAAATTTAAAAAACATTTGAATATCGAATTAAATATTTATACCGTTAGACCGGTAGGAACACGTTACTCCAAAGGAGACAATTTTTTCAACTTTATCGTTCCCCGGATGAATTTTGAATTTAGAACAAAACGAGATCGAACGAATGCCCCTAACTTTGTCTACCCGCGAAAATTTATTATTAATTTGTTTCCATTTCGAAGTCTCCCGGGGTGGCACGTGTCTTTTTTTATTTTTCGAACGCTTTGTTAATGACAAAAGGTAATTTGTATCACTTTTTACGTTCAGTTTCATTAGATTTTTTATTTTATTGTCTATTGAATTCCTTGTAATTATATTTCGAGGTGTCCGTTCCCCTAAGCTTCGGTCTAGTGATTTTAATAGATTTCTATAACACATGTGTCTCGATTTGCATGAAGATAAATCATTGTTAAATTTATTAGGTCTTGAATACTATATATATTATTAGTTGTTTAAATAAACATGTTTAGTAGGTTTATTAAAAAGGTCCTGAGTATCGAAATTAAAACACAAATATGTCTGATTGATTCCAATGCATACGAGGTGCGTCAAACATTCATGCAAAAGGGCGCAATAACCCATGATCACAAATTAAGCAAATCATTGTAAAATAAAATGACGTACAAAAAATATGGAAAGAGGAAGCACTTTGTCCCAACGGATTTTAGGAAGATCAAAAGAATGATAGTGACTCAGAAAACCCAATGCTTTTACACCCTCGTTCTTTAACGTGTCTAGGTACACACTGAGCTACCCTACCTAATCTTATAAATGCGAAATAGAATTCGTTTGTTGCTTTCCCACATAAATTGTTGAACAGAAGCTGAAACTGAAAAAAAATTAACTTAAAATTTTTATTAATCATCTATACCTATATAATTATGTATCAATATTATAAATGTGAAAGTTTGTATGTTTACCATCTGTTATTCAATGAATCAAAAACTGATGATTTTCGATGAAATTATACACATGGAGTCACGAACAGAAATAAACAATCACTTATCAAAAACAATAGATAAAGAATTCCACAAGTGGAAAGTTTGGAATGAAATCGATGTTCACAGCGTCTTACATCTTTTAGAGATTGTTTACAGGAAAAACTCCCCTTCGAGGTGAAGTGCTTAATATATTTTTTTCGCAAACGGATCACGTTCGATCTTAAGTGAACCATCTTTGTTTCCTGCCGCGATTTTACGCGCGCACTTTTAAGCGGTCTTTATTGATTCTTTTTATTGTTTTTGAGCTTGAACTTGGAATTGTTCAACTTTATTAGTTTTCTGGCCATCTGTTCGTAATTATGGAATCTCCGAATCGATATATATCCTATTTAATTCGTATATAAAATGTTTAAATTGAGTCTTTTAGTCTATGAATTTCTGTATGCTCGAAATTCTAGTAAATAAGTCAGTAGTATCATTTGAGTAACCACTGATGTCAAATGGCTGAGCTTTCATCTACCATCAAGTGGGCATCAGCTTGTCTGTCGATTATATATATATATATAAAAAAGTATAAGATACTTTCACACACTGTTATAATCCGTCACGTACATTAGAAAAAATTGTGATTTTATATTGTTTTCGCTGCAAGTAAGCATTCAGGTACATCAAATCTAAATATGTCAACCAATTAATTTTGTTGTACTGACATTTTACTACTAGGAGTTGAAACATTTTGCAATAATATATTTAAGTGTTTCGATATGCTTTTTAATGAAAAAAGTCAACACTATTTTTTCAAAGTTCATAAAACGATGTTTAATGAGTTAAGATTGATCAAACTTGTAACTATTAATGAAATATTTTATCTATATTTTTTTTATATTTGCACTTGAATCCAAGGAACCGTTTGTTAATATGTAAAAGCAATCACGCTGTAAGCCCGTGACTGCAAATCAGTCAATTGGTGGTCTATTATCAGATAATACCGATCAATCCATTTTGATTGCATCGGCCCGATCGTTAAGCAATTGGAATCGATTTAGCTCCAGAAAATAACTGTACCAATTTCGTTGCAACGCTTTTTCAAGGATAATAATAAAGATTGATAATAATTAACCAGTAGTCGAAAATCGAAATTAAAACCATATATATGGCTTTATTGACAGACAAGACATCATAATTTTGTTTCCAGTATTCGAAAATCTATAAAAGTCGTAACGCGTAGCATTTCACTATCATTGCATCTATGAATGGTGGTACTTGACGACGACTGAAATGTATATCTGATTTTAAAAATCTTCCCATTCATTGGAAAATAGAAGTTAGTATTATAAATATATTTTTTATTTGTTGTCTATATACCTACTGGGAAGTAATCGTGACTTTGTTTGCTTAGAATGATTTTTTATTTTCTCATTATATAAAAAAATTGTGGTCATTTCGCGGCGTTGCGTAAAACAACAACAGTTATTGTTGACAATTGTGTTAATAATTAAGGACACATTATGGAGAAGAAATCTTGAATGTCTTTTTCGATATAAAATCATGAAGTATTTCAAATCTCACATATTAAAAACGCTACAAATTTTTCGCTTCACATATTATTATATATGTTATTTTACAATTAAAGTCTAATAAAGCCTTATTAAAGTTAAAATGCCCGAAACGGACCGGTTCCGTCAAATTCTTGTCAAGGACTCGCCCCGTCATTGCAATGTTTGCTATGTCCAGCCTTTTAATTGTCAAAGTGTTCGTCTTTCAAGTTACCGCATCCATTCCAACCAATCTTTCCTCGATCGTTGATCGGTATTTTTTATTTTAATGCCAATCGTGATTGATTTAATGGAGAGATATACTTTTGATAATAATCGTTAGAAAAATTAACTTTTTAAATGTTATCCTTGTGCAAGGAAAGAATTTTTCATCAAGTATTGAGAGATTCATTTGATCGTAGGTACTTACATTAGATACAGGATATAATTAAGTATTCAATGATCTGCTAACGACCTATTTATTCGAATATTCGTAGTGAATCGGCTTTTTCAGCTATAAAACTAATTCGTTCAGCTCTTTAAAACATATTAATAAGCTTAGCAGTGAAATGAGATATGAAAGATTAATTCCATATTCGACTCTTGGTTTTTTTCTTAAATAGATATGGATGACTAGTTAATTATAAATAAATAAACTTTTTGAAGTCTCAGCAATCAGGCACATTGAGGGTAATCAAAAAACATCTAAAAGATATAAAAAAATAATTATTATAAATATTAAAAGTTATTAATAAAATGGATCACATAAAACCTCATTTCCCATTAAATGCTTGTTTTCGTCGATCGCTTAAAAATGTCTTGTCCATAGTTTAAGGGCTCGTAAAATTAGAACTATCCGTCGTTATAATATTGTATTTGAATGTATGTGTTAGGGTTGCTACGTTTTAGTTTTTAATAATGAGATAAATATATTATTTTATAAAAAAAACCATATTCAATATTTAAATTAATTCAACCTTTTTCATTCAATAATTCAATCAATATTTAATTTAAGATTATGAAATGAAAATTCATGTTTTATTAAGCTTATAAATATGTGTATTTTTCTAGGTTTATTTAGTCACTTAGAATTTGGTGAACCATCAAATTGTAAAGGACAAAAATAAAAAATATAGGTGACTGTTGTCCCTCCATCACGTAAAAATGGATGAATGGATATGGATGAAACTTAACACTCAGTTTACTTGCAAGATTAACATATTGTTATGTTTATTTTGAAAATAAACGTAGGTCTAATGTCTGCGTGAATAAGGTTGTGCAAAACAACTAGAATTAATTAAAAAGAAACAGAATAAAAATAGACATAATGACAGCCCTACAAAGATTTAAGCGAAGGTGGCAAGTGACCGCGGTGTCCGTAAGTCACTGTTTTATAGTCAATAAAATTTTAGGACTACTATCTCTGTACGTCACGTCGAATAATCGAAATGGATAGATCGGAATTGATGTGGGTTTACGACACAAAAACGGTCGTAATTATCGGGAATTTTGAAATGAAAACATAAATTTTTTTGTGCCATAAATTACCGATTATTTTTTAAGATAAGATTTTGTATCGATAAATAAGTAGCTTGTTGGATTGAATCAGGAACATTAATATTAAAAGATATTAAGGTTTTATGTTTCTAAGTTGTATAGGATTTCGAACTATCAAATTAGATTCAGTTCAAAAGCAGCGAACCAATGTAGCACAAAATTCCATAAAAACCTGTAAATCTGAAAAATTATGGTAATTCGTAAATATTGTTATATTATATAATATAACTTTAGCCTTATATAACTGTTGAAAATATTTTATTATAAAGCCGCCATATTTATAAATTACGTTGGAGATTAGCGTTACAAAGTAAGAAACAGATTGAGCATTTTATCATATAGATATTATTGTTTTATTTAAAAGTTAGTGACATTGTAACTGATAATTACGGGATCTACTGATCTAGAAATATTCTTCAAAGATATAAACGCGAATTCGTCTCACCCCCTTACCTGCCTACAAATATACTAAAAACGGAGAATTCCCTATTTACTTGTTCCAGTAGATCTCTTACTTGACACTGATCTTCATTATCCGTGGTTTTAAATGTTGGTCCAAATTGGCCCAACTTCGACCTCTCCTGTACCTTGTAGAGCAAGTATCTGTACCCGTTTCACTGATTGTTATTGATAGTGTATTCAAATTGTATTTATGTTAAACAATATTTAGTCATTTCTTCTATGTCTTCACGGGATTCATACTTTGAAAGTTTATAAAAATTTAATAGGATATTCGAAATATTTTTGGATTCACGAGTTTCCCATATAAAATTCTGTGCTTTTTTTCTGAATTATTGACGCATTTTTAGTCTATTGGCATAACTCGATGTATGACGTGACACTTACTATGAGTTCTAAATAGAAAATCTATATTATAACAGTTATATAAATATATATGAATAAAGTTTAGAATTTCGTGTTGTATTTTGATATAGTAAAAATTTTACAATTCTTCAAAGTTGCACGGTGGCGAGTTTTTTATTCGGATACCGGTGGCTACGTGATGTTCCCACACTGCGGAGGGGTCAGAATAGATCCTTGGGTAGAATTAAGGACAGATTCCTTAACCGACGACGGCCAAAACATAGCGTTATGATTAGGTATATCTATCGTAAGTTTGTAAATACATTTTAAAGTGTGAAGGAGCTAACCAATTCAAAAAAGACTTTTGGTGAATTACGGCAGTTTAAGAAAATACTATGACCATTTTGATAAATTTAATACGTATATTAAAACGGTTAAGAAATCTATACATTTTAGCTATTTTAAGAGATTTTCAAATATAGTTTATTGAATCTATTTTTCCGCTGCCAACTTTCGATTTTCAATCGTATTTTGATTTCAATAACGAGCACCGAAGAATCAAAAGAATAAAAAGAAAAATAGAATAACGGTGTAAGAAAGGGGCATTATCATAACAAAGTGTCGTATCGAGTGCTTGTGGGTGAATCGACAATCTGACAAATTTACGAGCGATCGGGGTGCAAGTAGTGATGTTATATGTAACGTTTTTATCGATATATATCGTAACATCATCTATCATAGGATTTATAAGCGTCATTTTAGATATACATAATATATAGTTAAAAAGTGTTTACTAAAAGGATTATAATTATTTCATGACATTGAAAGGGATTATTTTTATAGACATATTGTAAAGTAAAAATAATTAATCAGCAAAAATTGTTTCAAATACATTTAATTGTTGTTTTCATATTTGTAAAGCTTTAAATCAAATATGAAGGAACAGCAATGGCGTCGATGTCTATCGATACATTGGTTTGCCTCTCCCTAGCCGCAAGTGGCCTTTTCGCATGCAAATTCTTCTGGATTTTTTTCACCCCGGATATTTCCGCCTATTTTCCCGCTCAACGCACTTCCCGGGACAGGGCGCCGGGATATGCGGAAATCAAATGATACAAAACCCCTAGCCCCATTGGTCCCACGAATATTTTATATTTTTTATTGATGACATAATGCTATTGTTGATCAAAATGTCTAACTATACCCATTGAGGAATTTAAGAATCACATTTTGATGTTTACAATATATTTATGCCATACGAGGGAGAAGGTGTTTTAATAGTAGTACATATGACTTTAAGCAGACATGAAAATATGGCCGTATGTAATAGATATATATATACTAACTTATTTTTAAAAAGCGACCCAGAGATTTTCACTTTAGGTATTAATAATACCTATATATGTAATATTTATAGAGTCTGGAATAATGCAGATAATAAATAAAACGATTTTATTTTAATATATTCCGTAACTCAAAATAGATAGTCGATAACTCAACAGATGTGAAGTGTTTCTGTCGGGTTTGATTCCCGACACCTGTTGTTTTCACTATAGCCATTAGCAAAGATACTTAATACTATTGAACTGAATTCGATGTTTGTACAGTTTTGTTATGTTTAAAGGAATTATTTGAAAAAATATTTAATTTTATTGAAAAAAAATATATTTTCATAGTTTAAACATATTTTACCAGAAATATAGCTTAACATTGTAGATGGTATTGTATAGTTGAGATTAAATGTATAAGTTGTATTAGATATACGATTAAAGTATCACGTCGATCTGTTCAGCCGTTATGCCGTGAATGAGGAATAAAATATTTATACCATTAACGAAGCCCAGATTCATCAATAACAAACGTTAATTTTATCATCTTTCATATTGTTTATAGGAAAATTGTATTTCATATAAATAATATGAAATACCGGTGTCGTTATAAGCATCAAAATTATTAATTTAGACTTTAAGAAAACGTCCTTACCAGACTAGGGGTCTTTCATTATTAAATAGTCGATTCTAAATACTAAATTCTGAAACACAAAGTTTAATATTCTATGCACAACAATAGATGATAGTAATCAAAACTTATGTGACCATCATTTTAAAATTTTAAAGAATTACAGATTCATTTTGTATATTTAGTCAACTATATGACCATAGTTTATTAATTCAATGTTGCATTGAGAGCTAAAGGTCTACTTGATTCAATAAGAAGTCAATAAACGTCTATATGTATTTCACTTGTCTTCAACTGTCGTTCTTTTTCTGTTATCATTCATTTGTCTTAATTATTCTAGTCAACGTCAAATAATTTATTTTGTTCAAATACCATTTTACACCCAATAAATCTCAACTAAAATGGCGAAAGTGTGTAATCGTTGTGTAAAAACCTTTATTAAATAACGATCACATTACATCACATTAGAAAAACATTGAATCGGCAGTCTCCATGCTCTAGATACGAGTATATACTAAAACTCGTATCAAAAAGCCTTTTATTTTCAACAAGGTAACAAAATTTTCCCACGTAAAGCAAACAGTAGACAAAACCTAATGTATGCTATAAAAAAATAATTACATCCCAAATATCCCTTTGAACGGGGTCACCCCAACAATAAAATACTTCGGTCAGCCGCAACTCAATAAATACTTCATAGTATCGGTCTGACCGGATGTCCGACCTACGATCTCGCCCTTAGGGAGCCGAATACAACCAACATTTGAATAACTATCCCTGGTATTTCGCTTATATTTTGTTTGATTGAGGAAAAATGGAAATTAGGAAGATTCGATTTTGGAATTGCCTGTCATTTGTCAATTGGACTGGAAAACTAATTTCTAATTTCTATGAAGTTAATCCATTCTATTTGTTATAATTATCTCTGTATTGACTTATAATTTTATATATTAAGGTTACATAAACTGCTGAACCGTATTAGATGAAATTTTGTAGAACTTACATACGATACTATTACAGGATAAATAATTTGGTAATAAACTAAAAAATATTTTAATTAAAAATACCCATGTGTTACAGAAATACCTATTTAAAATAAACATCAGATCATCATTGTACGTATAGTACCATTTTTGTCTGTGGTTAGAACAACGTAAAAGCTCCTTGTTTCTTAAAAAGCTATATTTAAGTAATAATTAACTAACTAAGAGGGCTTCTTCATGTATAAATATGTGGGTAGTCGGTCAAGAGGTGTTTTATCGGAATAATCCGGGATTACATTGGTGTCCTGTCACGGGCCATCGCCTTAATTGGGGTCAGCAGTTCCCGCCACTTGCCGGTTTGTAAACCAACAGTTAAACTTACAGTTAACTATGACTTTTGAACTGACCTTACAGGAATATGATACGTGATTTCGAGTTTTGATTCCAATTTTTGAACTGTGGATATTTTTGTTGTTATCATGAATGGTAGCGTCATGTTTATAATTCAGTCCTTGAATTTCTGAATGCTCGTAATAGAAATCGACAGCGTATTTTCTACTGAATTTGCGTCTATGAGGACCCCGGTAATAGTCATAAATTTTTTTCAAAAATATTATTGGAAGGGGAAAACGAGGCGATTTTTATACAGATATCCAAAAATATGTTTGCCCCAAAGTTATTCACTTATGATTGAAGTACTAAATAAGCGAACGTCATTTGCCCGCCTGTCAAGAAAAATTATATAATAGCTGATCTCCCCTTGTCTAGCTTAAATTAATTTTTAAGAGACCACATATTAATATCGACCCTAATGATCTCAGATATAAAATGAAAAATAAATCGATATTACACCTTATTTTAATCAAATAGAGTTCATTTTCGAAGGGAAATTAACTTGATCAGTTGGAGGTCACAGGATTTAGCCAATTAATTAATCGTCCTTATTGACATTAGTTATGATAAGGATTTAAATGTTAAGGATTTATAATACAATTGCTTTTAAATATTGTATATAGGTGAAAACGTTGTAATAACCAACGATACAATAAGCAAGCAGGTATTAAAATATCATAGGATTCTTGACTTATTGCTATTAATTTCATATTCAGAAAAAGTAGAACTACAGCATCTAAATAGCAACTCTAAGTCGATAAATGTGTAAGTTGCGTTCTTGAAAAAATTTTTAACAGTTTGCTGGTCCGGTAAAAAATTTCGAATGCACTAAATGAAAAAAACTGGATTTGCAGTACATCATTGAATTATTAATCACTTACCATCAAGTAAACCTGAGCCCGTCGGTCGATGATAATATAAAAAAAAAATAAAATTCATTTTAGGATTTCCCTCCTACGTTTAAGCTTCTATTTAGAAACTATTTATGTGTATTTACACATAAAAATTAATACGTTATTTATATGATTACACTAGTGCCTCGCCCTGACTTCACTTCAGTATCAAATCAGCTCCAACATACTATAATTATATGTATATATATAAAGCATAAAGACAAAGACATGTATTAGATATGTGACTTTCACGAGTTGAAAAAATTTGTTAGCAGCTAATAAATGCATGTTTAAAAGATATTTTGTCAAGTATAATCTTAAAAATCTCCAATATTTCGACCGTCAAATCCCATACTTTATTATGTTATTCTGAACGTAATGTTTTTCATAGACGACGTGTCTATTTCCAACTGTAACATAAATATGATACATGTGGCGTCTTAATCGTGTTCTTCGATTTTTTTCCTGTCGAAATTTATTTATATTTTGATTTAATGGTTTTTGTAACGTTCATAATTAACTCAATGGGAATTTATGTAGTTTTTTATTTATTCTATCTTTAAATAAACTGTTTACTTTATATAGTCATAAAATAATATCTTCGAAAGACGAGCATGAGGCATACTTGATAGTCAGCTCAGTTATGAGATAAATCAGCTGAACGCTCGAATTATTTTTCTTTCGAGCAATTGGTAAATTATAGCTTGAAGCCCGGTAGAAATCTCTAAATTCCTCCCTCTTCGAAAGTGTTGAGTCGCACAAATGATACCCTTAATTACCTACCCATTCATACAAATAAAAAAATTGAAATAATTCTTCTTTTACACAACTAAGTGATTTTTCCTATATCCATTTCAAAATAGGTGGATATAACAAAAACACAATAAATAAAAGTTTTACCTGTCGGTCTGTCAGTTAGTTCCGGTTAAATTTGGAAATGGCAGGAGTGATTTTGATGAGCGTTTCACCAGCAGTCAGTTAATGCTAAAAGGAGTAACTTCACTGTCTTGATATTTGTAAAATTCACCGTGGGTGATACCATAGTGCACTCCTGGTTAGGTAATTTGTTTTTATAGAATTTAAAGTTCTCGAACAAAATATAATTTTTAAAGCAATAAGACTGAATAATAAACCTTTAAAAATATCTTTATGACAGTTAAAATTGTGACAAATGTTGCGTGGTTTTAAAATTAGCGGAAAAACAGATAATGGCGGACTTTGTTTCATTATATTTAGTGATAATTGTTATCTCGTAGATTAACAAACATATAAACTACCTGTAAAACTAACAAGAGTAAGTCACGTCTCTTATAGGAACGTCAAATGGACATTTTTAATTATCTTATATGACTCAATAGAAATTCATTGAAGACTCGAGACTCTTATTTGCATTAAAAATCATTTTAAATGCTCGACACATTACTAATACTGTCTAGGCTGTGTTAAAAGGATTATACGCTTTATTACAACGTAATAAGGAACACAATTGTTTACATAATGCGTAAAGTATGGTTAATATAAACAGCTGTGTTGGTATTATTTGATATTATGGGTTTTTCTTAGAAAAGTAATAACTATTTAAGATAAAACATAGTATGAGGTTATAATTAATGTGGGAATCTATGTTTTAGTAGAATTTTTAGTTGTTTTTGGAAATAAACTTGTTAAAAATGAATTCAAGCTTTTGAATCATATATCTTTAGAAGGAAATGTTTATGGAAACATATTAAAATCAAATTCAGGGAAATAAGAATTTGAATCTACAAGTTAGATTTTCATATTGTACCTCTATTCTCTCACTATATCGAAATAATAGCAGCTGTCAACATTTTAGTATTTCAGAAAACTGCTTGAAATATATTTTATATGATAGACGTTGACAGACAAACACGGAGTTTTGTAGATGAAATCTCTAATACATGAATGGCACAAAATAAGAGGATCGTTTGGTAATTCTTTCATGACGCACTGTTGAAATCTAGAGTGTTCTCAGAAGATACAGTAGGTATCTATATAGTATACTTAATATAGACATGTATGAAAACTAAAAAATAGACTACTGATACTTCATATTTAAAAACTTCCATCGGGACCAAATAAGCCTATATATTATAAATACAACATAAATTTTGTTATAATATGATGGACTATTATATAGAATGGTACCCATGTTAGATAAGAGTAAGTGGTGTAAAGAAACGTTTGCAATGGATTGCTAAACCCATTCTTATTAAACTTAATAAGCTTTTCACAGTAGCATTACAAAATATCCCATTTACAAACCTCCAGTTTTTTCGACTTACGTTTCTTGGAAATTACTTAAGAAAAGTGCGCAGTTACAAAGAAAGCTGTCTACATCCCGCGGCGACAGGGACGCACATACCCACGCCACACATGTGGGAAAGGGACAACATGCACACCGATAACGCGTCAATACATTCCTTCAGCGCGCCACATTCAAATATCGAACTTATCACAAGGCTACTACAGCTTATATTCGCATAAAGGCGTTAATGGAAAACCAATACCGCATCAATATGTTTAACGGCATTTACTTAGGAGCGAGTTTCGACTCTATTTCATTGAGATAGAGCTTTTAACGGATTTTCTTTAGTTTTTAAGAAGGCGTTTTCAATATCTTGTAAGATAGTGAGGGCGTTCGATCGAATACCGATACTTTGGAAACTGATCTCTATACATATTAGATTTAAAGGTCGATTGGGCGTGGCGTGAACACGCCCAGTGATTTTTTTTTCATAAAACCCGTATTGGCTGTTTTTACTTTTTTAACGCGTTTTTTATATTTCAGGTACGTTCAACGATGTATGGAGTATTTTTTGCTGGTAAATACCTAACTTATATTTAGATTATATTATTTACTTTAATTATATTTGTTCTTATAGGCTTTCAATTTTCATTTATCCATTATCTGGAGACGTGTAGATTGCTCCTTCTTTCTTAAGATAAAGTTGATATATCCAATAGATATTTGTTAAATGGAGTAAAAAGTCACTTTGATTACAATTAGGGTATATTACTTACATTTAAATAACAAAACACGTCACTCAATCACGACAAATAAAAATAATGTACGCCAACCCTAAAGTTAAAAAAAAACAAACAGTCTGACATTTATTCAAATCAAACTCACCGCCGTTAATTCGTATTGAATTACTTCGCTCACTAAAACAATCGAAGTTCAAAACAAAACAATATTCAAATAATCGAATCGGAATTCTAGTTGGAACGGATTTAAATTTCGAACAGGAATTAGAATAATGGCGAATGGAATCATTGTTAACACTTTCTCGTTGTAATATATTACAACAAAATGTATCTATTGGCAAAGTCTATTAATCCATGAAGATCATCTGGCGAATTAATAGATTATAAAATATTTGTCTAGTAGTTGGCGTCATCAACATACGTTTGTACTTCCTATTTTTAAATAAATATATAAGTAGCTACGCCGACTTACAATTCTTAAATAGTCTATATTTAAGAATTACTAGTCTTTACCCGTGCTCTCACCCTCAAACTAACAACATTTTTTTGGAATGAAACTTAAATTTTTATAATCCAGCTAATAAACAGCCTCTCGATCAGATTTCACCCAAATCTATGAACCCGGTGTTGCCTGATATAGTAACAAACATAGAAAAATTAATACTATTTATAATAGGCTTTAGTAAATATATATATAAATAATCTGGAACATATATTAACTTAATAATATTAGTTCACCTTAATTTGAATTCGTTACGGTTTCTTAAAACAAAATACGGTGAATAGATTTAAAAAATCTATTCAAATTGTAGTCGATTCGATATAGCAAGGCGAGTCTCAGTGATTGATTCGACCGATACATCACTAGAGGAGTTTTTCTATGAAAAATTGCCATAATCGACTTAAAAACTCATTAGGGGCAAGACAAAGGCACCGCCTCGTTCCGTGATCGAACTGTGATTGCCTTTTTTATAGAATCTTTATGTCCTTGTGAACGAGTGAATGAGATTGAATGAATGAACATATTTGAAAGACAGTCACGAATTACGACGTTAATATCTAATTTACGTATGTATAAACTAATATGTTTAAACATAAATAATTGATTTTAAAAATTATCAAAATTAAAGGAAGTCGTACTTATTCGTACATTATATGGCAGTTATATCATTTACAACTGTCTTATAATTCAATGCCTTTTGACAGCTCACGCCATGTAAAAGAGAAAAACAAAACATTGCATTATGGTCTCGTGCGCATTTATCCCGCGTCATCGACTGTTCTTTGACAACAGGAAGCGGCCATAGACCCGGCGCAACCAAAAAACAATATTAATAATAATTCTTTCAAAAAAAACCTCTAATTTGAATGCGTGATTCAAGGTGTGCTCTCGTATAGGGGAAACGTAAAAAAATCGATTCTATTACAATGCTTTCGGTAATTCAATTCGAGAAAAAAGTTTGTCACCGTCTCTATTCAAATTGGTCGGAGATAATTAGGGTTCCTTCTTAATTCTAAAATAAATTATTTATTAATAACTACAAGTATTCATTTTTAATCGTCGAACTTTCGCATTAAATTATTCAATTAATTACTTTATTTTGTAAAAGAGTAATAACCGTTACATATTTTTGATTGATGAAGTTTAGTTTTAAGATATAGGGGATCCTGAAGACGGTTATAGACTTCATTTTCTTGTGAAAATGAGACTTGAGAGGCTCCCAGTTTAAAATATTGAAAGAGTTACTACATTATATATACACGAACATTTACACTTCTTTATGTAAACTTAAAGTACGCCTGATCCCACACTGCGCAAGCAATATTCCAAAAAAGGAATTCGGATATTTCAAGTCATGTTTATTATATTAAAATTATAGCATTAATGCCTAGCTGTAGGTATTAATGGCTTTTGTTTTTCAGTTTTTTATACTCCATAGTAAATATTTATTATGATGTTGAATTTTTACTGGCACTGAACCAAAAATATCAATTTTCAATACACGTTTAACCAATAATTTGAATATGTACCACAGACGATCGCAGTATATTTGAATAAGTATTACATTAATATTCTTTTGTGATAATTTCAAACTTTAAACACCCACGCAGCCATTGTCTCGCGACTTTATTGGCTCATTACGCGAGTCTTCGGTTTTAATTTTTGAATTTAGAATTAATCGCGATCGATTCATATTTCAAATATGATTTTGTCGAATTATTATGGCGTTTATTGATTGTATTTATGGGCGATAGTGTTTTAAAAATAAATAGGTTAACGCTACATTAAATTATTAATGAACTTACGCTAAGCTATCGATAAATGTTAATGATTGTCGTCACTAAAAATAACCTTAACTTTTTTTTCGAAATCAACTAACACGCCTGAGATAATTTTCATAGTACAGCTGATAACAAGTTGCTGCAATCATTGTCGTATCTCTTTATGACAAAATAAAAAAATCCGTACGGGACTTGCGTTGACTGACCGAATGACCTCTGATAAACATTTCGGTCTTGTACTTGGCTCCCGTCCAAATAAATTCATCATACGTTCATTCGTTCTGTCGCGATCGCCATTGATTCCAAATTCAAATATTTATACTGATATTTTAATGACTAAAACGCCTAGATCCGGTTGGTACCATTATTTTTATAGATTTCTCTATCAGCGATTCTGATTTGACTCTAAATACATTAGATACGATTTAATTGTGAGATAAACTACTTACAACTATTTATTTTACTACGTATTATTTTTGTTTTCTTATTATAACAGCTTAATATATTTTTATAATCATGTTTTGACATATGTCCTATAGAAATGTTAAAATATAATATAATACACATAAATATCTGTAAAAATATTTAGGGCCTCACATGTCCCAGTACCAAAATCACTACAGGGTTTTAAGCCGAAAACAAGTATAACAAACAAACTCCCATTTACAAAATAGGTTAGGGTTAGCTATATACCTACTTAATAATATTACGTGCAACAATAACACTATTAGGTAAAGAATAGGTTAGATGAGACATATCTCCTCTGCACAAAAGATTTATCTTAAATATAAAAATAAGTTATACGGTTGTTCGATTTTTAAATCCAGCTTCCGTATTACGTTATCTCAGAACGGCCGCCCACGTCCGCGCGCGCGCCTTCAAATTACGTATGCTAATATGTGATCCTTCCGGAGCATGGGCCGCGCCATCGATCGATTATAATAACCTTTCGAATTCAATAGTCAATTGCTTGTCATCGAATAGTGGTGATTTCTATTATAATAAGGCCTACCGCAGCTGCATTTCTAATATATTTTAGGAAAACACAGAATTATTTCAATTAAGTAGCTCTTTCTTCAGTAGGTACTCCATATAAAATTTAATTAAACCAAATGTCTCATTTCTCTGTGCACATTACTCGTTAAAGCGATCCGAATTTCTTGTTCCACATAATAATATTTTTTCCTTTTACCTCGATCTAATCATAGTTCTAACAAAATGTCATATCTATCCATTACGTAAATTCCCAGAGGTTTCATTCACAATAACGAATTGCATTAACTTTTTACGCGCAACGCCGAACCCCAAATATGATGAAAAATAAAGTCAAAAATGAACGAATCCACACCGCGTTACCGGTAATCATGTTTTATGAGTTTCCCGCCAAAATAGACACAATATAGCGTCGGTTGACACGTATCCTTGTGAAAAGTTAAATTCGCTTGTTATTGGCATTCGCGCGTAGGTACATTAATTTTTTATCTGCGTTTCTATTTCAAAGTCGGGTAAGATGTAAGAAATTTTTTTACTAAAAATAATTTTTATGATTTTCTAAATTTATACGATGCTAATAGTACTAGTTATATTCTTGTTTAATTTTCAATGATCTATTTGCGTAGGTAATGTATAGATGTTTTGAAATCTCTAAATACTATTAAAGAAAGGAGATTTCCGCGGCTCCGCGTTGTTTTAAACTTCCTAACGAATTATTTATCGTTTTTAATATATTATTTGACATTTACATTTATGCTTGATAACAAATTCACTGAAAAGTCGTACATAACAATATGATTTAATATTTTAAGCGTATACAAAAGTTAAATCGTTAAAGTCATAATTTTGAGTTTAGGTTTCTTATTAGTGTCTAAATAACAACCTTACAATGATAGCGTGCGTCGTCAGAAATGATCTAGGCTATTGTATTG
Source organism: Hebomoia glaucippe (assembly GCA_025727935.1). Classification (NCBI taxonomy): domain Eukaryota; kingdom Metazoa; phylum Arthropoda; class Insecta; order Lepidoptera; family Pieridae; genus Hebomoia; species Hebomoia glaucippe. The sequence continues at coordinate 7,263,840 of JAOSYY010000012.1, read as the reverse complement.
CGACCTAAAATTAATTATCACAAATTTCCGTTCAATACAACAGTAGTAATACTGTAACGAGTAACAAATTTTTATCAATAGCAACATTTTAGTTATATAAATAAATTCTAAATTAGAATCAGTACTGTATCAGCATCCGTTCGATATTTGAACTGCGCATTCGAATTAAGAACGTTGCGAACTGATAAGGGAATTATTTATAACATTTATACTCGTAAGTCCTAAAAATTCTAAGCTCAATATTAATTTAAAATATTGTTCTAGAACACCTGAGCATAGTTATTCTTTTATAGGAAACGAGATAGCAAGGGAAGAAGCAATAACCATTAAAAGCTTGCGGAGGGCCGTTCAAAAAGTTTTCTTTTCAATAACGCGTCTAATATTCAAATTAGAAACGACTAAGGCGAGGAATTCTCAGCGATATATCATCGAAGCTAATCAGATTTTTCCTTGTGCCGTACATTTCGTAAACGTTTCGGAGATTAAATAGGGTAGGTATCGAGATAATTTAGTAGTTACGTATTGGAATACGTTTTTATTTTTTGGTGTGTACACGACAATTCGTAATAAAACTCTCTAGAACTTAAACGTAAAGTTAATGAAATGAAACGTAATGTATTTTAAATATAAGCAATTTAGACATAACACCCAATTACATCTATATAGTGGAAAAAATTTAGACGCCTAAAAAAAATTTGCATACATGGAGGAATATAAGATGGGGTATAGTCAAAGTACGTATTTAAAAGAAGTGCAGAACATAAAAATGCGATCTCAGTATTTTATATAATATTAAAAATTACACAAAATAAGTTTAATTCATTTAGGAACTACAGTTCCGTAAGCAAACATATAGACACACTTCAAGTTTGCAACATTCCTCACTTCGCGTCGCAGTTTAAAATGAAATTGACATAATAAACGGTAGTCAAATTTTCGACTACTGAATGATTTCTAGTACGCAATAAAACTCTAAAGAATTTGAGCGTAACATAACATTACGGAAATGGAACGCAACCTATTCGAAATGTAAACATTTTAGATGGAACGCAGTTATATTTGAATTACAATTTCGATCGAATGCCGAGTCGGGTTCATTCAAAATTCACGAAGACAATATCAGTAAGATACCGCGGGTGTAATCCGTAACTTGGCGAACTCTCAATACACGAGAGCGCCATAAAAAATAATTTAAATTGCTCTTACAGTGACTCGGTATCGCTTCGAACATTTGCATACTAAAATAATGCAAAAATCTATGCGCGGAACGCAGGGGAGTGTGTTTCCATTTGCTTTAGAATTAAATTATTAGCGCTAATGAAAATAACTTTAAGTTTCCATTTTTATTAATGATTCCATATTTCATATGTGGTATTGGTTTATGCAAGATTATCAAATACTTAATTGCCGATTTTAGTCAGTAGTTAAATACTAATTTAGGAGATGCTTAAAATTATTTTTTTATACAAAAGCTAGTTGACTCAGCAAACGTCGTTTTACCACATAAATATATATTGAGGGTGTCAATTTGGAGTTGTATCTATGTATTTTTATATGATGTATCATAAAAAAACAAATATTTTTTTGTAAAAAAAGCCATTTCGGTTTTCGATTACGCACACCGTGATAAAAGAATTTTATATATTAAATGTTTAAAACATCTATAGCGTCTTAAGTCTTTATATGACATTAAAAATAATGCGCATTAATTTTGTAATATATCATCATCTTGTAAAAAAGTGTAAATTTATTTATTATACATAAGAGAAATCTATAAAATGAGGTACACGTATGTGTACTTTTGGTAAAATTTAATTATTTTGAGACTAAAGTAACCTAATGGCGTAACCTTTTCTTAGATAGATCTAACTTAACATGTCGTCTTAGCGAAATTTTAAATCGAAGCGTCACGGCCTTTTCAGTCATTACTACAGTGGAAACGCGCGCTAGCATTAGACGCGCGGGGCAAAGAAATTTTATGTGTTATTTTTTCTTGTTTTGAAATATGCGCGCCGTTCGGTTATTTATTGCCTCCATAGAGGTTATATTTCGGGAAGTAATGAGGTTTCTAAGGAAAGGGCAATTTAAATGCGCGTAGATTGAGTCGTTAGGGTTCGTATAGTATCGGTAACGCTAACGCGACGCTAAATATTCGGGTTCAATCGCGTGAAAACGTTCTTTTGATCGTCTAATTTTAATATTTTGCAATAAAACGGAAATTTAAAGGGGAAACGTTTAGCAATGAAATAGGTTTTTAGTATAGAGATTACATTTGTAAAATTCTTTATAGATTGTATAAAAGGTGTCAATTACAGAATTTTATGCACATGTACATAATATTATTATTATATAAATACAGTAACCTTTATTTATAATCAATCTTATATCCTCATAGTTAATCCCAATTACATACAAAGACCATAGACATGCCCATACAAATAAATCGGAAGCTATAAATTAATAATACTTTGTTCTATTGGCTAATGTTTTTTTAACAAAATGAGGAATGATTCAAATTTCTCACGTTAATTCCTTTTGATATTGATTGAAATATTTAAGTTAAAACCAGTTTGGTAATTAAGTCGAGTTAATTGGACTTAAAAAAAAATTGTGCCTAATCTGTAATTCTTTAAATCCATGAGCAGTTTTGACGTACATCAGATAATGATGGTATATTTATATATAACAATTAAAACTTACCAAGTGTACCGTGAAGTGTAACGGTATTGTGGCGTCGTTAATTTTAATTTTTTTTGGAAATTTGTGGTTCCGTTTCTTATTTTAAGGTTTTATTTTATCGGTTCTTTTTCACTATCTTTATACTGTCATAATTTCAGAACTAAATCATTAGGAGCAGAAGCACGTTTCAAATAAACGATCAATAATTTGTCTTGCTTTTCGCCCAACATCGTAACTAGACTAATTTATTCTGTATTTTAATGAAATAATTACATTGCTAATGAAATAACCAGTATATATATATATATATATATATATACAGATATTTGCAAAAGTAGAGTCAGAAAA